>JARACY010000827.1:0-74443 GCA_029255725.1 Scrobipalpa atriplicella
GATGACACTTTAACCAATAGGGTATAAGCATGACATTTTTTATTATCAGTAAGAATTGTTGTCACCATACAAAAATAAATGTGAGAAAAAAAAACATTACAACAACGTTTACGACTTATAATGCTTTAAAGTCGTTGGTTATAAAGAGAGTTCCGAACTGTAATTGTGACATCATATTCCACAAGCGCCATACTGCTTCCATATAAAATTTAATTTCGAAGAGATAGATAGACTAGCTTTATGATTGCGTAGTTAATATTTATACCATGTATGATTGTATATCTCGGTGATTTTGAGATAAAAAAAAGTCCAAGTTTCCACTTATAACTGCTATAACACATTGTGATCTAGTTTTTTGCATTTTTGAATTGAAGCGTGACTGAGTAACAAACATTCAAATATCTAAACTTAAGGTAGGATACCAAGTCTTTTTAGGTCATTATTTACCTCCATATAATGTAGAAGGGGTAGATTCCTATTCTAGTGATAAGCCACAGCACCAAGAACACTACGAACATCATATCACAGAGGCGTTGGTAGTTCGCGTATTTCGTCGCCTTCGCCATCTGAAAACGACCAGAATAAAAATAATATACTTATTTATTTCATTTTGATGATACTCAGATTTTCGCGAATTTGTAAAATTTCATTGGAAGTACAAAAACAGGAAATTAGTGTAGAATTGTACTACCATTCTATCGCTCTACCAACTAAGCTACCGCGGGCCTATCCCACCTGGGGAAGTTCTTGATCTGTCTACGTATTTATTCCTCGGGAGTTGTTAGTTTCTTGATCAGTAGCAGCAATTTTACCATAATCGCCAGGTTTGTCTTGTGGATTGGCAAGCCCAGTAAAGGATGTAACATTCACAGGACATATCCCTGGATATATCCATTAGTTAGCGTTTACGACACCCTCGGCAAGACATGGGGTGGGTAAGCTATTCTGACCTGGCATCAATCAGTAAGTCCTACAAACTCACCTCTAACCATATATCAGCACAGTCATGTAACAGCAGCACCAAAGACCCATATCCGGTGGAAGTTGCACACCCAGCTGAACTGCAGCAGCGCAATGGTGGCGATGTGGTGCACGAACATCTGCCAGAAGTCCTTGCGCTTCACGTCCCAGAACTGGGACATGGTTAGCGACCAGTAGAACGCTAAGGACACCATGTAGTACCACCACACGTCGTTTGTGACGCCCTGGAAGAAAACCTCTGTTTTAAAACATCTGTTTTAAAATAATTCGACGCATCAAGTTGTAAGAGATATCTGCTAGTTGTTAAGCCTTAAGAGCATTTCGTTTTATATCAAGATCATCATCATCATCAGCTCAAATAAGTTCCCACCGCGGGGCACGACACATGCCTACTCTGAATTTTAGCCAATATGGCCTTAATCGACCACGTGGGCATTGTATGTATTGGCCGGCACACGCAACCTTTGAATTTCTTCGTAAATAAGTGCAGGTTACCTTACGACGCGACCTTTCATCAAGATCAAGTTAGGTATTTTCTCTTTCAATTCTTAACCTTCATTCATTCAGTGCGTCAGCAATCTTAAAAGTCAATTTTTTGGTCCATTTTATAAAGTCCATGCTTATCTGGTGAGGATACCTGATATAGCAGTAATCGATGTTCAACAGCCAGCTCTTGTCCCAGAGCGTGTACAAGCCGAAGCAGAAGTTGTACGTGTGAAAGCTGCATCGCCACATGTTCTCAGAACTTGACGATGTATTTACCTGGTGAGGATACCCGATGTAGCAGTAATCGATGTTCCACAGCCAGCTCTTGTCCCAGAGCGTGTACAAGCCGAAGCAGAAGTTGTACGTGTAGAAGGTGCATTCGCCACAAGTTCTCGCAGAACTTCACGAGGGTGGAGGGCTTGTCCTGGCTCCGTCGGAGTCGCCACCAGCGCTCCACCTGCCGCTCTGTCATATCCAGCTGCTTTGATAAACTGCATAGCTGGAAATTGACAAAAAGTTCTTTTTTAATGACTTCTTTTTTTGCACAGCGTATTCCTAGGGATTTAGTAGTGAAAATAAAGAGATGTATTTTATCAATAGCTTTGCGCCCTGATATTTTACTCGAAAAGTAAAAAGAACTCGACCAACCGAGATTGTTCAGATATTCAATCTAAGAGTGTTTAGTTTATGTACACATGTTTTTTAAGTACAAAAGTACATATGCACTGATAGCAGCGTATAATGAGAAAACGCATTGCTTCAAGAATTACCATCCAGATGCTAAAGTTGGGCGTACAGTCGACTACAAACCAACATGAACCTTTAGACAAAAGTAGCATTGTATTGTAGCTATTTAGTGAGATTATGAATATTCGGACATGACATACGCACCCCTGGCGGTACCACTGCTGGTATATAACGTGATTTATTTTTTACGATACACCCAACAATAGTGTTGTGGCAGGGGATTTAGATGCATTTGGATTAATGACACAAAGAAGAAGTATTGTGAATCACTCGAAGATGTGGCTCGCCAGTAATCGACAACTTAAAAAACAATGTCTGCAGGTAGACATGGATGGGTATAGTTAGAGTAAGAAGGTGCAGTGTGGCTATTTTGGCCACACCCAGCAGCACCACACCGAGTATCCTAAGGAACAACAGAGCAAGCCACCCTGAGTTTTTGTGTACTTTCTCAAAATAAGGTCCGACAATCCAATTTGCAATTTTGAAAGCGTCACCGGGCTTTACTTGAGCAACTTGAGTATGTTTTTAAAAAAGAAGAAAACTAACGTTGAAGAAATTTTGGCCTGTTTCTTCAGGTTTAGTGAAATCTAAACTGGACAAAATCTGGGTCTAGCTAGGCTAAAACATTTTGAAGTATACGGCTACTGATGGTATACCGTACAAAACAAGAGCGCACGCGCGCGTTGTAGTGTGAAGCTTACTATTGCCGGTATAAAAAGCGCTAACCACTAAGGCAATACAGTTAGCACAGCCATTATTATTTATTATGCTTGCGGCCAGAACAGATGGACTGTTAAGTTTGGATAGCGATGTGAATCGGGTCTATTGAACATGTATGGAGTTCCTAAATCGAAACAATATTCTTTCTTTAGCGTACCTATCGATCTAAGACTAACGGAAAGAGTATCGATAGAAAAGGAGGTGTTGTAATATAGCAGCCCCAGCCCAGAAATTCATATTTATTGCTGGGAATCTTACACTGTACAATCCATGCACACATCACCGGATGTTTATAAAAGTTTGCAAACGTTTTCAAACACTGGAGTGAGCTACTAGTCAAATCAGTAACTTTTTATGAAATGTCAAAAACGCTTTTTCGTATGAAAATACTGGCTTGTGACGTCACTGGCTTGTAAATATTGACTACTCAAATCAAACTTCTATATTTTTAACATAAGATCGATCAGTGGTGTTCTGTTGGTGAGCAGATTTTTACTTCTGGTGATAAAATTATTCAAATTCAAATATATCTTTATTACTCACAAAAATCAAAACACATTAGATTACAATCACATTTATAACCATTTGATAGTAAAAGGTAAGGGACTCAGTATTTTGCTACCATGTTACTCTAGGCAACAGTGGTAGCACTGATTTTCAGCCCTTACTATTTTCGTATAACATTTGAAACTCGAAAAGTAGAGGGCATTATATAAAGATAAAACATTAAAAAGTTATACAAAATAAATAAAACATGCTTTAAACAAAAAAAAAATGCACATTTAGATTTAATAATAGAGTTAAAAATATAGAAGTTTGATTTGAGTAGTCAATATTTACAAGCCAGTGACGTCACAAGCCAGTATTTTCATACGAAAAAGCGTTTTTGACATTTCATAAAAAGTTACTGATTTGACTAGTAGCTCACTCCAGTGTTTGAAAACGTTTGCAAACTTTTATAAACATCCGGTGATGTGTGCATGGATTGTACAGTGTAAGATTCCCAGCAATAAATATGAATTTCTGGGCTGGGGCTGCTATATTACAACACCTCCTTTTCTATCGATACTCTTTCCGTTAGTCTTAGATCGATAGGTACGCTAAAGAAAGAATATTGTTTCGATTTAGGAACTCCATACATGTTCAATAGACCCGATTCACATCGCTATCCAAACTTAACAGTCCATCTGTTCTGGCCGCAAGCATAATAAATAATAATGGCTGTGCTAACTGTATTGCCTTAGTGGTTAGCGCTTTTTATACCGGCAATAGTAAGCTTCACACTACAACGCGCGCGTGCGCTCTTGTTTTGTACGGTATACCATCAGTAGCCGTATACTTCAAAATGTTTTAGCCTAGCTAGACCCAGATTTTGTCCAGTTTAGATTTCACTAAACCTGAAGAAACAGGCCAAAATTTTCTTCAACGTTAGTTTTCTTCTTTTTTAAAAACATACTCAAGTTGCTCAAGTAAAGCCCGGTGACGCTTTCAAAATTGCAAATTGGATTGTCGGACCTTATTTTGAGAAAGTACACAAAAACTCAGGGTGGCTTGCTCTGTTGTTCCTTAGGATACTCGGTGTGGTGCTGCTGGTGTGGCCAAAATAGCCACACTGCACCTTCTTACTCTAACTATACCCATCCATGTCTACCTGCAGACATTGTTTTTTAAGTTGTCGATTACTGGCGAGCCACATCTTCGAGTGATTCACAATACTTCTTCTTTGTGTCATTAATCCAAATGCATCTAAATCCCCTGCCACAACACTATTGTTGGGTGTATCGTAAAAAATAAATCACGTTATATACCAGCAGTGGTACCGCCAGGGGTGCGTATGTCATGTCCGAATATTCATAATCTCACTAAATAGCTACAATACAATGCTACTTTTGTCTAAAGGTTCATGTTGGTTTGTAGTCGACTGTACGCCCAACTTTAGCATCTGGATGGTAATTCTTGAAGCAATGCGTTTTCTCATTATACGCTGCTATCAGTGCATATGTACTTTTGTACTTAAAAAACATGTGTACATAAACTAAACACTCTTAGATTGAATATCTGAACAATCTCGGTTGGTCGAGTTCTTTTTACTTTTCGAGTAAAATATCAGGGCGCAAAGCTATTGATAAAATACATCTCTTTATTTTCACTACTAAATCCCTAGGAATACGCTGTGCAAAAAAAGAAGTCATTAAAAAAGAACTTTTTGTCAATTTCCAGCTATGCAGTTTATCAAAGCAGCTGGATATGACAGAGCGGCAGGTGGAGCGCTGGTGGCGACTCCGACGGAGCCAGGACAAGCCCTCCACCCTCGTGAAGTTCTGCGAGAACTTGTGGCGATGCACCTTCTACACGTACAACTTCTGCTTCGGCTTGTACACGCTCTGGGACAAGAGCTGGCTGTGGAACATCGATTACTGCTACATCGGGTATCCTCACCAGGTAAATACATCGTCAAGTTCTGAGAACATGTGGCGATGCAGCTTTCACACGTACAACTTCTGCTTCGGCTTGTACACGCTCTGGGACAAGAGCTGGCTGTTGAACATCGATTACTGCTATATCAGGTATCCTCACCAGATAAGCATGGACTTTATAAAATGGACCAAAAAATTGACTTTTAAGATTGCTGACGCACTGAATGAATGAAGGTTAAGAATTGAAAGAGAAAATACCTAACTTGATCTTGATGAAAGGTCGCGTCGTAAGGTAACCTGCACTTATTTACGAAGAAATTCAAAGGTTGCGTGTGCCGGCCAATACATACAATGCCCACGTGGTCGATTAAGGCCATATTGGCTAAAATTCAGAGTAGGCATGTGTCGTGCCCCGCGGTGGGAACTTATTTGAGCTGATGATGATGATGATCTTGATATAAAACGAAATGCTCTTAAGGCTTAACAACTAGCAGATATCTCTTACAACTTGATGCGTCGAATTATTTTAAAACAGATGTTTTAAAACAGAGGTTTTCTTCCAGGGCGTCACAAACGACGTGTGGTGGTACTACATGGTGTCCTTAGCGTTCTACTGGTCGCTAACCATGTCCCAGTTCTGGGACGTGAAGCGCAAGGACTTCTGGCAGATGTTCGTGCACCACATCGCCACCATTGCGCTGCTGCAGTTCAGCTGGGTGTGCAACTTCCACCGGATTGGGTCTTTGGTGCTGCTGTTACATGACTGTGCTGATATATGGTTAGAGGTGAGTTATGTAGGACTTACTGATTGATGCCAGGTCAGAATAGCTTACCCACCCCATGTCTTGCCGAGGGTGTCGTAAACGCTAACTAATGGATATATCCAGGGATATGTCCTGTGAATGTTACATCCTTTACTGGGCTTGCCAATCCACAAGACAAACCTGGCGATTATGGTAAAATTGCTGCTACTGATCAAGAAACTTAACAACTCCCGAGGAATAAATACGTAGACAGATCAAGAACTTCCCCAGGTGGGATAGGCCCGCGGTAGCTTAGTTGGTAGAGCGATAGAATGGTAGTACAATTCTACACTAATTTCCTGTTTTTTGTACTTCCAATGAAATTTTACAAATTCGCGAAAATCTGAGTATCATCAAAATGAAATAAATAAGTATATTATTTTTATTCTGGTCGTTTTCAGATGGCGAAGGCGACGAAATACGCGAACTACCAACGCCTCTGTGATATGATGTTCGTAGTGTTCTTGGTGCTGTGGCTTATCACTAGAATAGGAATCTACCCCTTCTACATTATATGGAGGTAAATAATGACCTAAAAAGACTTGGTATCCTACCTTAAGTTTAGATATTTGAATGTTTGTTACTCAGTCACGCTTCAATTCAAAAATGCAAAAAACTAGATCACAATGTGTTATAGCAGTTATAAGTGGAAACTTGGACTTTTTTTTATCTCAAAATCACCGAGATATACAATCATACATGGTATAAATATTAACTACGCAATCATAAAGCTAGTCTATCTATCTCTTCACCGCGGGGAACATAGGTAGTAACGTAGGCGCGCGCCACGATGTACTGGAAGGAAATAGACAAGTTAGGGCGTTTGTGCATGTGCACTCATTCGTATTCAATTCGTATCCAAAACATATAATGTTTTTTTTTCTCACATTTATTTTTGTATGGTGACAACAATTCTTACTGATAATAAAAAATGTCATGCTTATACCCTATTGGTTAAAGTGTCATCTCTGTCCGAGATCGGGAAGATGGCACTTTATTATTTCCATTAGTTGAAGTTATAGTCAGTTGCCACACAGTACCTTAAAGTTTTTTGTATCACAGATTGACCGGCGGCTTGACTGAGTTTTCACGTGGGAATCACATATTTTCCCGCGGTAAAAAGTAGCCTATGTTACTGAACGTAACTTATTAAGATAAATGATTTTTTATTCACACTTTTCATCATATTTTTTTTTCAGTACTGTGTACGTATTAACATTTTTAATTATTTATATAAAAGAAGAGAAATATCTGATAATATTTTGATATAAGACTATTTTATCGATGTGTGTGCGCTCATTGCGTTCGAGTTATTTTGAACGAGGTTATTACCGCGATAATATTTTGAATACTCGATATTTCGGAACGGTTGCACGCTCCATGGTCACAAGTGAAGTGAGGGCTGAGGCGAGTGTTGACAGCTTTTAAATAACTTCGAAAATCTTAAAACTATGTTGATATCTGACTGACAGTTCCAAGCTAAAGATTATTTACGGTAAAGACGGCTTAGAGCGTTTTTGCACTTATCCATATTAGAGTCGTATTTAATACATATCCGATTTGGCCTTCCTAGTAATTGTATGACAGCTTGAGCACCCATCTATATACGTTTCATATGGATATGTTAACTGCCTCCGTGGTCTAGTGGTCTGAGCCATGGGCTCACGATCCGATGCCATCCGATCCCATGGGATCACGATTCCCAGGGGGGAACACAAAGTTGATATTTGTCTATTTATCACTTTGTGAGATTTTCCCCAGTTTGGTTAGGACAATGCAGGCTGAATCCACCTGATTATCTGGAAGAAAACGGATTCCGTGCATCGGAGGGCACGTTAAGCTGTCGGTCCCGGTCACTGTTTTTAATAGTGGTCGTTACTGGTCGATGTTGCTCCACGTCCGTAGGAACTAACTTAAAAACCCTACACGTGACCCCGGGCGGTGCTAAGAGTGCAACAAAAACCGGCTGCTGCACCTGTCCTCTGGACCTCGCAGCAAATGATAAATAAAATACGATAAATAAAAAACATTATATGTTTTGGATACGAATTGAATACGAATGAGTGCACATGCACAAACGCCCTAACTTGTCTATTTCCTTCCAGTACATCGTGGCGCGCGCCTACGTTACTACCTATGTTCCCCGCGTACTACATCTTCAACGGTCTGTTATTACTGCTGATGTGTCTACACGTGGTGTGGACCTGGCTCATACTGCAGGTCGCCTACAAAACCCTCGTCAATGGCCAGGTCAGTCTCGTAGCGATTTTTCTTACCATTTTCTCGCTCACTACAATGATGCGCGTTTTGGAACGCGCGTTTTGGAACGCAGAGTGATTTTTTTGAGCCCAAGTATGTTGCGCTCCATGGCTCACTGACAAACCGTAATAAGCTGTTGTAATAACTCATGAAGTATGTCTATCCTAGACGATTTACGCAGCGACTGATCAAGAGTGGGGGCTTTCTTGGTTTGCCCTTGCACAATACGCTATTTGACTACTAGTCAAATCAGCAACTTTTTATGAAATGTCAAAAACGCTTTTTTGTATGAAAATACTGGGTTGTGACGTCACACGCAAGTAAATATTGACTACTCAAATCAATGACTTCTATATTTTTAACTCGATTATTAAATCTAAATGTGCATTTTTTTTTCAAATGATGAATGAGACCCACAGTTATTTTAGCCATCAGTTTTAGGTATAAACACTTTGATTTTTTTTAGCCACCCAGTTAACATGCCTATTTGCACATGCATTTGAAAATTCATAGCAAATGAATTAATTTTATTTTAGAGTATATTTGCGCACACAGTGCTATTTTATTTAATCTCTCATTTATCTGAATGTCATGCTTCTTTTTATCGTGTGGGGTTTCGTAGTTTCCTGATGAACGCGTGGAAGTTAGCGAATCTATCTCGACTCGACATTCTTGAGAATTTTTTAACCTTTATTTTGTTTTGTTTATTTTTAGCTGGTAAGTAAAAGAGAACGTAAATCAAACAAACATTTAAATCTTTGTTTATTGAAGACAGTATTTCCAAATAATAAACTTAACCTATCAGATAAATATTCCAAAACATGTACAGTTGTATTCGTATGAAACAGTTTGTAACTATTGTCAACAACAATATTGGGAAACCCCTATTATGATGCTAAATCAGATTTTTATTTTTCAGTTGGAGAAAGACATACGAAGTTCTAGTTCAGATGTTAGCGATAGCTTGCACCAATCCAACAATGGCACATCGAATCACGCTAATAATAAAAAGTGAGTATTTTCAACATCATTGTCAACTGAAAACTAATAAATTAATTTCCAAAATATGATAAACAACAAATCAAAAATTTCAGCCGTAGTGGCCTAGCGGTCATAGCGTTGGAACGGTATTCCATAGACGCAGGTTCGAATTCTGTCTACGGTTAAAAATTTTGATTTGTTGTTTATCATATTTTAGAAATAAAATTGCACTCCTAAGTGTAAAAAATACATTTAAAAAAAAAAAACAAAAAATATAGATTGCTGATTTGATAAATCGAATTTTCGCGAAACCCCTAGGGATTTTGTGAATTATTAAAACATCCTACGACATAATATGCATTCGGAAACTCGGACACAAGTAGTGAGTTCCACTCTTTTGCTGATAAATACAATTTCCTTCGTTTCAGAACCACATAGGGGACGACCATTTCTGCAGGTCAACGTGGTTGGTTCATGCATATTCTACAATGTTTAAGTACACGCACGGTTGTATTACTTTACTTATAAACTTACTATACAAAACAATTATCTATATAGCACAAAAAATGGTTCATAAGAAAATAAAAAGTACAACATACGTGGCCTTGTTGCTAGGACTTTTTCCAGGCAACCTGTATGTTATCATATCATCGACTTTATATAAGAAAATCACGTTTTACGCGTTTAACAGACCTCTGTCATATAGCAGTTTATGCCTATGATGTTACAAATTATTCGGCCGTAATACAGGGTGTAAGGGACAGCTTCCCGCAAACTGAGTGTTGCTCAGTCAACGAAACTGAACAACTATCACCAGGAAATTCTTCCAGGAAATGAAAAGAAAAATTTGTTTTTTCATACAAATTGCCTGATCGAAGTGGTCATTTTGTATGAGAAAGATATTTTTATCTTCTGAATGAATTTCCTGGTGGAAGTTGATCAGTTTCGTTGAATGAGCAACTCCTCTCAGTTTGCGGAAAGCTGTCTCTTACGCCCTACATAAAACCACAGAAAAATATTAAATAATACCAAAAAGAAAATTATACTAATCTTATGAAAGCAAGTACTTATTCGGTACACGTGCACCAAATAACTAGATGCTAATACGGTGCTTTGAATAATGTAAGAAATTGAACAAAATCTAGGGAAGATTTGTTTTTTTTTTTCAATCTTCTTCAATGAATAGTACTTTAAAAAAATATAAATTATACAAGGTGTAACAGAAAGGGTATGCACCAGGATGCAAATCTCCCCATGAAACTGAACAACTTTTACCAAGGAACATAGGTCTGAAACATATAAAAATTGGCTTCCCATACTAAAATGTCCTATCAGCTGATGCAGTTTGTATGGGCGGTCCATTTATTTATTTTTACGTTTTTCGGCCTATATTTTTTTTAGGTAAAGTTGTTCAAGTTTCATGGATCAGATTCACATCCTTCAGGGTGCATATTCTGTTGCATTTTGTAAAGTTTCAAAGGCGTTGTTAGTCATAGAGTCCAAAGATTTATTGAACTTTATAGTTACTATTTTATGGGGCTAAATACTTATATATGCAAAGCTTATATGACAGCATTTATATATTAATTGTGATAATGCAAACGCATTTATACACTGGCCTATTTTAGAATATAATGAAAAATGAAAGCAAAAGGAGATTTATTTTGCAAAAAAATCTTACTTTTATTATATTATAGTTATTAATTATTATACAATAATATAGTTTATTTAACAAAATTATCGTTAGTTGCCTTAGGGATTAAATCGTAGATAATATGACGGTTGTAATAGTGTAATTTTTATCCAAATCATCACAAATACTAATATTTTTACTGGGACCACACAATAGACGAAAATCAGTCATTACTTATTGCATAATTATAAAATAATAATACAGACCTATATTTAATTAAGTAGATGCATTTTTTCTTTTATATTTATGAAATCAATGACTTAACGTTTTTTTAAACATAAGTATTTCTTCTTATTATTATTTTTTTGTATATTATTAAGGTTCAATAATTTTTTAAGTTTTCGATGTGATGTTTTAGATCTTTTCTTTTTATTATTTCGACTGATTTATTTATAACTTTTATTTCTTTTTTTATTCAAGTAGTGTTCTAACCAAACCCCTTTATATTATGCTGATTTATCGTGGTTGTTAAAATTATATGGCAAAGGCAAAATGATAATTATTTTAATATTTTGTGCCTTTATAATATTGAAAATAATGTAGCGAAACCTTAAATAACACATGTTAAATATTTAGAATATTGAATATACGGCATGATACTTATGATTATGATGAATAATTTGTAGTATATTCCAACTATAATGACTGGCCTGTTAAAAATAAAAATTAAACCTAGAATAAATATTTCCATACATACATACATATATTCACGCCTTTATCCCTAATGGGGTAGGCAGAGCGTAAACGACCTAATCAAAGGTCGTTCCGCCACGTCTGACAAGTTTTGAGAGTTATTCCAGATAGATCTGTATATTGCTATAGTGACAGATTGTCAGCCTATCGCCTAAATTACAATACTGAAACCCTCGAATCCCTTAGCAGATTTTTACAGCATGCCCGGGAGGAGATGCAACTGGCACATTCTATGTTTTTCTATCACTCCCAGTCCAGCATGGAAGTATGAATAAATATTTAGTAGGAATAAATATTTCAAGATTGTATATTAGCTTATAATAACTGGCTATACTACAATAGCATATATATTGTTTACAAAATATTATATAAAGTTCTGTTAAGCCGTATATTTGGTTGGAGTGTTCGGTGTGTGCAATATATTGCGTGGTATGGCCTTAACATTTTACTCATTATATTTAGACGATTTAGACGAAATAAATCATATCATATAATTAATGTTCATAAAAAAGATTATGAACAATTCATGAATAATTACTTAGATAAATTATTATTGATCAAACGTTATCTAGTTGGACTTGCATTGGACGAAAATCATTGCATGGGTACGACATATTTTTAATGCTCAGAGTGCAATGCTAGTCCCCGCTATTATATTTTAAGCGGAGTGAAATATGCACCCAAAGATAAGGTATTGTTTATTAATTTTTTATTATTATTAGGAATGGGTTTGCTCTTACCTAATTCATTTTACTATTTTATGCATGTACAGTTGTACAGATATACTGCTACCATCTGAAATTTCGAGAGATGAGCAATTTGAGTTTTACTATGGTCACAAAAGTAAAAATATTTTAGTTGGTCATATCATTCAATAATAAATGAATGAAACAAGTCCATAATACATATTTAGTCAAATGTTATCTCGATCTTGAATAGTTTATTATAACTTAATATTAGACTTTCACGGTCATTTACAATATAGGTATATTCAATTTATCCTTAGGTATTTTAAAATTTAATTTAAGAACCAATTAAAATGATATATTTAGTAATTACAATTTTAGTTGATTTCGTTGGACCTTACCAATAAAGTGAAATGTTTACGTTAGCTTTTTATTTTTATAATGAGAGATTGTTATTTGAGTTGATTATCATCTTCGATTCCATGCGCATTATTCCATTATTTAAATCATATTTGTTTAGATTATAAAATTGTTCTCTTCCTTTAGAATATAAGTTAGTATTGTTACTTAGTATTCTATTTATAAGTACTTTAATTTCCCCTTCAAAAATTCCTAATAATAGGAATGACTAATCAGTTTGCCTTTTGCTGTTTACCAAAATATCTCATTATTTTATATTGAGTCTAGCATAAAATCGGTTCAAATAAAATAACTTATCAACACAAAGGATGAAAACAAAGTTAATTTGCTTGAATAACTTATTTATGACTACTATTTCAACTACTTATTAGATGTTTTGCGTCCTGGGTTGACGAAAGGACCACTGTGCCTTTTTTAAGGGAGATTAATTAGCGGACGTTATTTAATAAATTATGTCACAACGCACGTATTACTATTTCTTACGTTAAAGAATATATAATATTAATATTTTCAAGGCACAATTATATTTTTGGAAATGAATACTTACGTTTGTTGATTTATTCTAAGCTGTTATGTATAAGCACAGTTTATTATACTTGCATTTATTTAAAATAATTACTTAAATAATAAATATAAGATTATTTTGATTGTTATGGTAATAGATATTGGCTATTGCCATACATTTCGTACAACTAATAAAAGATAGATTATCTATCGATTTTATTGTATTTTATGCGAGTATGTAATATTTAAATTTTCATAATTTTAAATTTTGTTATGCTATACAATTTATGTATGTGATCAAACAATGAAGGATAATAAAAACTACATTTTAATTATTACTTAATTTTTCATTTGCATCAAATAGGATTTTAATCAGCCCAACCAATACAATACACTATGAAATGAACTGAGAATGTGTACCTAATCATGGTATACCTAATAAAATTTGTACTTACTGTACTGAACTGAACTACGCTCCACCATCACATGTTGATTTTGTATTTGGTAAGCTAAGAGTACTACTTAGTTTTAAAGTTCCTCTTAATATCTTAAAATGTCTCTATTTAAGTCTAGTAGATTCAATACTAAGTTACTCTCTTGACTGCTATGGCCTTACCTTCAAAACTAATCTAGAAAAACTAGAGTCATTTCAAATTAGATTTTTAAAAGTATTAGTTAACAAGAAACAGCTGTAAAGGAGATTTTAGTAAGTTATTAAAATGGCAGCCAAGAGAGTCACTCTCTAGCCTCCAATTATTTTAGGTCTATATCCACGGGTAGGTAAGTATGAAGTACCTACCAGGCGTGCGTTCACGCATGCACCTAGGGGAAACCGTTAGAGCGACTTTTAATCTGACAGCTCACGTAAACCCCCGTTCATGCACGCACTTGCACCCCAGGGGTACGTTCACGGGCGCACGGTTAGCGCAAGGTTAGGGGAACTTTTCACTTTGACAGTTGATAAAGCCCCGTTTTGAAGCGCCTGTCAGGGGAAATTTCATCCTGACAGGTGCAAGTGCGTGCATGAACGGGGGGTTTACGTGAGCTGTCAGATTAAAAGTCGCTCTAACGGTTTCCCCTAGGTGCATGCGTGAACGCACTCCAGAGTAAATTATTATAGCGATAGGACGCTCAAAAAACGTATTCCATACCTTCTAAATACTTTACCTGTTGATATAAGACAAGAAAGAAATAGACAGAAGTTCTCATCGAAGTTAAAGAAATATGTAATTAACAGTTTAAATTAAGTAACATTCATCCTAACCCTAATAATATTATAAACGCGAAAGTTTGGATGAATGTTTGTTACTCTTTCACGTCTAAACTCTAAACGGCTGGAGCGATTTTAATAAAATTTGGTATGGAGGTAGCTGACACCCTGGATTAGCGGGTGCGATTCATTTGACATAAAAACAAAATATCTATTTTCACTTGGTATAACGCTAATTTGACATAACGTTTACTTGATATAATACTTAGTTTCTATAATCTCATATTGTATAATGCTCATTTGTTATAATGTAACATTTGCTATAATATTCTTTCATATAACACTCATTTTATATAAAATCATTTGATCTAACTACATTTGAACTAATTTTTAGAATCTATAATGAACTTTTGATATAATTTAATGCAAAACCGACTCGGGGCACCCCGACACGGATAGATTAGGTTCGGGCGAGCGCAGCGAGCCCAGTTCGCTTCCGACATACCCTTCGAGGGTTAGGTTGCTAGTGATGCATGCCTGCTTGCCTGCATGCCTGCATGCTTGCATGTTGCTTGCATGCTTGTATGCCTGCATGATTGCATCCTTGCTTGCTTACTTGCTTGCTTGCTTGCTTGCATGCTTGCTTGCTTGCCTGTATGCTTGGTTGCTTGGTTTTTTACTTGCATGCTCAATTGCACGCTTGCTTAAATGCTTGCTTGCATGTTTAAGTTGCGAACGATTGATTTTATTAGTAAATCAGGCATTATATCAAATGTTCGTTATGTCATGAGAATTTATATCAAAAATATATTTTATCATCTGTTACATTATTTCAAATATAATTATATCAAATTATCATTATATCAAAAGTTGTTATTAAATATAAAATTATATCTAAAGTTTATTATTTCAGTTGAATTGTTATATCAAGTGAAATTAGATTTTTTGTTTTTATATAAAATGAAATTATATTTTAAATATTTATATCATATATTACACACCCTGGATTAGCACATAAGCTACTTTTTACCCCGGGAAAATGCCTCATTCCCACGGAAAAGCTCAGTAAGCCGCGGGTGAAACCGCGGGGCGGAAATCTAGTATTTCATAAATAAGTATTATCTTTTTTTATGTATAGAAAAGACTCATAATCTCACAGACCTGCGCTGCGTAAGCAGTTTTGTGGGGCTATTGTAATAGGATAAGAGATAATTGTAAAATACATAAATAATAATAAATAAATAGGTACATACATGGTACATACCATGGGATAAGAGTATACCATACCATACATACCGCTACAACCTATAAAAAAAATAAGCGAATCACATTTCCCGCCAAAATATAGACGATAAGTTTACGTTCAGAAATTTTAATTAGTGTTGCGATTAAAATTATTTGTTTGCACATAATTGTATTGTATTTATTGAGAAATTCATCAGTTCATACGCTACTTTTAAAGCTATATTATTTTATTATAAGTTTGATTAATTATAATTTTTGTTTGCGTGTGTTTTGTTTTCTCAGTTTCGTTACATCTTTTTTCTTCTGAACGAAAGCTCAAATATGTCAAAAGCAAATTTTTTATCTGTTGAAATCATCTCAGTCAGTTCAGTGGGCGACATCTCAGAATTTTTTGAAATTACTAATAATTACGGCCCTAAATTGCTGTTCGTTGAGTGATCACTTAGAAGATAAACAAGGAAATAAGTGCCGAACATGCTTCGGTCGGTGTTGGACAAATTCTGGCACGAGGATGTTTGGTTGCCGCCGAACACTACGTGGGCCGATTTAGCCCCTGGACCAGATAAGGCCGTGGCCTATACAGACCACTGGCACGTCTGGTACCCTATACCGTTAGCGCTGGTCTTCATAACCATCCGCTATGTGCTGGAGAAGTAAGTACCTAAATCATAACCTCTGCTTTCTATGATATCCACGCCCGTTAGTTCCCAAGGCTATGAAACTAACGATTTGCATTTGATTAGAACATGGCCTGATCTACGACAAATGACTCATAACTGATTAGTCTAAGCATCTCATTTAACTCATTTCCTTATTTATCTAAACATAATTCAATTTACTTAAAATCGGAAATAACTAGACTAGGCATATGAAAAATACCTTTGCACTTATCTAGAACTCAGTATTTGTTTTATTACTATGTAGTCTTATCTACAAAGTGTTAAAAATTATCATGATCTTTTCAATGGGAATGAATTTTCTGCAGTAAAAACTGATGCTTGATCTAGCATAAATATATTCTTATACTTTTTTTTATTATAACGGTGAAAGATCCCATTTAAATAAATAATAACTTGATCAAATTAAATAAGAGCTGGAGGATTACTCAGCTCATCAATAAAAAGAAAACCTAGAAAATTATTTGAATAATTATTGTCAACATTAAATTATTACGTCTGCAATTTTCCTTCTGTTTAGTTTAATAATATAATGAGGAAAGATTTGTATAAATCATTGTATATGTTACGCACAGTCCCCAAATTTGCTCATTGGCCGGAAAAAAGGGACATTTCGTAGATTGTGCATTTGCAATTGCCAATCTGCAAAATGACCCTTTTTTCCAACCAATGAGCAAATTTGGGGATTGTGCGTATCATATACACTTCCCTGCTGATCTTCTCAATTTGATAAACATTGCTAGTGCACAGGTATTACTTGAAATGAACTAGGTACTTAAACTAAGCAGCAATGCTAAATTGGGTCTAATCAGCAGGGAAAATTGCTGCTTTATTCAACGTGTAACAGAAAGGGTATATACATCGAGAAATGTATGAATCTACCCATGAAACTGAACAACTTTCCCTAGGGAACATAGGTTAAAATACGAAGGGTGTTTAGAGGGTGTTTCCAGTAGTAGTTTTAGGTACCTAGTTATTATTAAAATTAAATAGGACAAAATTCGAAAACTACCCAACAACATCTAGTTAGTTGAAATTACCTATTGATTTAACTCCTACAGCAATGTTCATTCCGCATATTACTATTTATTTTGTTTTAGGAACGTGTTCGCGCCTCTGGGTCGGCAGATGGGCATTAAAGATGGCCATCCCAGGAAAGCCCAGCCAAACCCCAAACTAGAAGCTGCTTATAAAGCCAATCCTAAGTTAAAACAGGTATGTTTAAACAATTAAAAAATTACGCATTAATTCCTCGCAGCCATAACAAGACATTATTGCCTCATCTGATCTATTGCCGACACTGGATCATGCATGAACTTAAAAATTAATGTATGAATCGTTCCGGAGTGGAAATATTATTTAGTATTAATTTAGCTTTCACAACTTATTTTGGTCCAGAATGGTATGTTTGAATTGCGTTTTGCATGCTTTTACCACATTTAATTTGTTTTTAGTATAATTCTGTCAGATAAGTTAAAGATGGTAAGAGTCCTCATACAAATTTGCGTCTTGAAAGCGTAGTTAGTTACATTTAGAAGTAATTTCCTTCATCACAGTGTTTCAGGTTCGATTCCGAGTTGGGCAGATATTTTATTGACAACTTTAAACATATTTTCTGTGTTTGAGTGTCCTTTGTTTGTGTTTCTGTATGCCCACATGTTCAAATTGTTTAGATACATTGACTTACTAGATTTTTCTCAGTCCCACCATAGACAAAAATATATTCTAATTTTCGTCCATGGTCCCACTTACTTTGACTTCATATGATAAATTCATATGATTGGCCTACTTGAACAGGCCATTGTTCGGCAGTTAAAATCTATAGAAAGTTCCCCTTGTACTATTTTACAGACAGAATGATTAATTATTAACACATATGGAATTTTGTGTGACATTGAAATGAGTACAAACATATTTTACATGAAAATATAAAATATTTATTTGTCACCAAATAAGTACAAATATTTTCTTAAAGTAAAACTTATTACTTTTGAAATATAACGTGAATCAAAACTATTTATTATTTACTGGCATTTGTTTTATTGTTTTAATTATTTATTATTTTGTTTACCGAGGAAGGGAAAGATTTAATTGGTTGGAAGAAAATAAGTTGAGTAAGGTCAAGTAACTACTTAATTGATAATGAAATGATAACAATGTTGACGCGAATGTAAACTTCATCATTATCATTACATTAACTGCCTCTGCCTCTACGGTCGAGTAGTCTAGACTTTAACTTTAATTGGGCTGTCAGTCGACCCGAAAATCGTAGGTTCGATTTCCAAAAAAATCCATTTTTGAGGCTGTTCTCAGTTTTCAGCATAGTCCTTTTTTATTATTTATTAGCATAGTCCTTATTGAAGTCTAATGAAAAAATAGCTGTTGAAGCACCTAATTATATGACAAGTATATACGTAGAGTCTTTGCTTTGGAGCGTACGTTAAATGGTTGGTACCTGTCGCTTTCATATAGTCACGCTTTTATCGCTTACGGGTAGGTAGAGTTGATAACTTAACGCCGGACAAATAATTTTGTTGCTTCAGAATGAACTGGTTAGTAGAGTGACAGGTTGTCAGCCCATCGCGGAGCCCTTTGAACTCTGTATTAAAAAAATACAACTGGCTGGATTCTACTATGAACAGTTACGAAACTCTTTACTTTTAATTTCCTTTTGAAGATTATCGCATCGTAGAAAATTAGTACGTCTAAAAATCGTTAATGAATTCTTTTCCCAATAAGGTCTAGTCAACCATGGACTGTGGTTAAAAATAAGGCCGTCTGTATTATACCTACTGTACCTACCTACTGTATTTTTTTTTTAATTTGTACTTCACGGGTACGTACGTCATAGCTGAGGATGCACCACAGTATTTTTTGGCAACATCAATAGGTACATATAAACGTGCCCTAAGGTCACCACGGGACCTCCTCAACAAGTATCAGAAGTCAGAATGAGGCGCGGAATTTCTTTGAACGAAACTTTACCGAGACTCCACTACTCTATACCTACTACATGAGCCACAACAAAACTGTGTTGGGCCTCTCATCTCTTCTTTTAGTGTACAACATGTTTAGTTGAACAGCCAGGTTATTATGTAATTCTGCATTAATCTATTATATTTGATCTCATATAAATATTCAAATCGTAAAAACTGGTACCATTTTTAATAGTGTGTCCTTCAAATTCTGTGTCAAGATTAAAATAATATAGGTAGTTTAAATATCTAATTAGCATAACACTCTACCTACGCTACACCTTATCTCTGACAGATAGAGTAGGCCA
Source organism: Scrobipalpa atriplicella (assembly GCA_029255725.1). Classification (NCBI taxonomy): domain Eukaryota; kingdom Metazoa; phylum Arthropoda; class Insecta; order Lepidoptera; family Gelechiidae; genus Scrobipalpa; species Scrobipalpa atriplicella. Next base: position 19,806 of record JARACY010000827.1, read on the forward strand.
TCAGCTGTAATGAAATATCACCATATATAAATAACTAAATACATATATAAATATCTATTTTCAGATTACTTTTCGGTTCGTAAGTATTTCTTAGTGTTTAGAGCTTCTAGTACCTATTAAGTAATGGGAGGCTTTTACCTGGGTAGGACCACCTTGCATCAATTTTGTCGCCAAGTAAAAGTTCTACGCACTTCTGAGTTCTAGTCTAAAAGGCGTAGGAGCTATAAAATGCGTGAACTAGTACACGAGACAATACATCATAGGGCTGTAAACAACGCGCTTTGATGTTCCGCTTGTCTCGGTCGAACGTGTCTCATGACCGACGACCGTATACTTATTCTTATAATATGTTACGCACAATCCCCGAAATCGCTCATTGGCCGGAAAAAAGAAACACTTCGCGGATTGGCAAAAGCAAACCGCGCAATCCAATGTTCTTTCATTTCGGCCATTGAGCGTTTTACAACAAACATTTCGCGGACTGGTAAACACAAAACAGCCAATTGCCGAATTCATTAAAATATCAGGTGTAAAAGACATTTAAACACCAGGCATGAGGGATAACTTAACGAAAACTGATAGGGGTTGCTCAGTTCATGAAATTGAACAGATTTTCTCAGGAAATTATCATCGAAGTGATCATTTTGCATAGGAAAGTCAAAAAAATATTTTCTTTTTCTGAAAGAATTTCCTGTTTAAAGTTGTTCAGTTTCATTGATTGAGCAACCCCTATCAGTTTGCGTTAAGTTGTCCCTCATGCCTGGTGTTTAATGACCTTTTCACCTGATATTTCAATGAATTCGGCAATTGGCTGTTTCGTGTTTACCAGTCCGCGGATTAGCAAATGCAAAACGCTCAATGGCCGAAATAAAAGGACAATTCGGGGATTGCGCGTTTTGAATTTGCCAATCCGCGAAGTGTGCCTTTTTTACGGCCAATGGCCGTTTTCGGGGATTGTGCGTAACATATATAATAATTTCGCCCGCGACCAAATGACTTTTCCCGTGATTAAAAGCAGCATAAGTCCCTTACTTCGCTGGTTCAGCGACCCAAAGTGGGTCTTGGCCCCCGACATTAAATTGCGCCTTTTTACCCTATTCTGTACCAAATCTGACTAGTCGGACACATACAGCTCCTTCAGATCTATGACGAGTTCATCCTTCAATAATATCTAATCTCGGACCTACTTGCGTGTCAAGTTACTAGTAGAAGCGTGACTGAGTAACAAACAACCAAACTTTCGCATTTACAATAATCATCTCCCTAGCCTTATCCCGTATCTCACGGGGTCGGCTACCTAATCTAGGGGATTGAACGAGGATACTGGTTTTTACACAGAGCGACTGTCATCTGACCTTCGCAACCCAGAAGGGAAACCAGACCCAATCATAGATTAGGCTTTTGCCGGGTTAGTGGCCAACCCAGCTTTCAGAGTTTTCAAGCCGCCAATGCTAAGCATAAGAAACCCCTTGTACTTTCACGAAGCCTTTCGTCCACAAGCAGTCAACTTTATAAAAAACTAGACGAAATCATAGTGGAAACGCCATAACCTAAAAGATTGTTTGATTAATGGCCTCTGACATGGCTTAACGACTATTATCTACGATATTAACCGGGACCAACGGCTTAACGTGTCTTCCGAAGCACCACTTTGTTGTACCACTACCGGTCACCCATCCATGGCCTAACCATTTGACCAACGAGCGCTTCTTTCTTTCGCATTTACTATATGTAAGTGGTATTATTTTCCAGGTGTCCGGCTTGGCAAAACAGCTGGACATGACGGAGCGGCAGGTGGAGCGCTGGTGGCGCCTCCGCCGCGCGCAGGACAAGCCCTCCACGCTGGTCAAGTTCTGCGAGAACATGTTCAAGGCCACCTTCTATATCCTCAACTTCAGCTTCGGCCTGCTCATTCTGTGGGACAAGGAGTGGCTGTGGGACATCGATCATTGCTACCTCGGCTATCCCCACCAGGTAAATTTGTAATGTTTAGGATCATTTTTGCGGTCTATTGTTCCAAACTATCAACTTCTTAAATGGTCAACCTACCTACAATAACGAGAAATAGACTATTAGGTACTTATAGGTACTCAATAATGCCAACTATGAAAAATAGTAGATTCATAGACTAGGGTGGAAGAGAATCAATTCCCGAGGTAGTTAGACGCCCGAGCGCAGCGAGGGCGGCTATAGTCCGAGAGGAATTGATTCTTCTACCCGTGGCAATGACTCTACTTTTCATTTAGAATATGAGGAAAATAAAACTAGTTGTTAATACAAACTAAAAATATCGCACAAAAGTCCGTCACAGATACATAAAAGAACAGATTTTACTATCCCGCCAATTTGTGTTGACTTTTTAATTATTATTTTTTAATTTTGTCGCGGCACTCGCATCGCAAGTTTGCGCTAAATTCACACTGGCCAGTGACACTAGCTGGTTAAAAAGTCACGACATTTCATAAAGTTTTTTTTTTTAATATGAAAAAAAGTCTTCACAGCTGACAGCAATTCAAGCAGTTCTATTTTTAAAGTTCATTCCCGCCCTAGGGTGGGGATGAAATTTGTATGAGTTATTCCTTCCCTGTGAAAGGAAAGCAGCATCTTCCACCCAATAGTCAGATCAAAACAACACTACTTTCTGAGTATGAGAAATGAAAAATAATATTCACATGGTATATTTTAGGCTATTCTTAATTTAGGATGATTTTATGGTAAGATTGGAAACAATCATTTCCCTATCCAGGGCGTCACAAACGACGTATGGTGGTACTACATGATCTCCTGGGCGTTCTACTGGTCGCTGACCATCTCCCAGTTCTGGGACGTGAAGCGCAAGGACTTCTGGCAGATGTTCGTGCACCACATCGCCACCATTGCGCTGCTGCAGTTCAGCTGGGTGTGCAACTTGCATCGAGTGGGCACGCTGGTGCTTTTACTGCACGACGCTGCTGATATTTTCGTTGAGGTATGATTTTTATATCACGAAAATGATAAGGAATTGCAACTGCGAAGCGGGTAGGGTTCAAATCTGAGAACTATGCGGTGCATCAATGACAATGCTCAAAACCTGCGCTCCGCGTCAATAGAAATATTATGATTGGTCAGTTCATGTACCGCTTAGCTCAAAAAACGCAACCTAAAAATGTCGCTATCTAGTCCAGCGCATATGTTGATATCTTTAAAATTCACGGTACGCATTAGCGACATCTATCGTATAATTTTACAACTATACTCTTGATTTCTGTTTGCAGTCGGTGAAAGCGACGAAATACGCGAACTACCAAAAGACGTGCGACATCCTGTTCCTGTTGTTGGTGGTGGTTTGGATTTCCACGCGCATCGGAATCTTCCCCTTCTACATCATCTGGAGGTAAGTTTTCATTATGTCGTGGTTTATCTGGATGTAACTGCTCATTATCTGGAGGTTATTGCTCATTATCTGGAGGTTATTGCTCATTATCTGGAGGTCCATGTTCATTATCTGGAGGTTCTTGCTCATTATCAGGACGTTCCTGCTCATTAACTAGATGTTACTGCGCTGTAGTAGTTAGTTACTGGCATCTTGACTAACTTGATAGGCGTTTATTTCTAAAAATAACCACTTCTGTGCTGTTCTGTGCAGGTATAATTGTTATTGTCATATATCCTTCCAGTACGGTGATCCGCGCACCGATGTTGCTTCCAATGTTCCCCGCGTACTACATCTTCAACGGTCTGTTACTGCTGCTGCTGTGCTTGCACGTGGTGTGGACCTGGCTCATACTGCAGATCGGGTACAGGGCCATAGTCGTCGGCAAGGTCAGTTTTTATAGTCATCATCATCTTCCTAGCCTTTTCCCCGTATTTTACGGGGTCGGCTACCTAATCTAGGGGATTGAACGAGGGCACTGGTTTTTACACAGAGCGACTGCCATCTGACCTTCGCGACCCAGAAGGGAAACCAGACCCAATCCTAGATTAGGTTACACACAACCTTTGAATTTCTTGGTAGATGTGTGCAGGTTTCCTCACGATGTTTTCCTTCACCGTAAAAGCGCTGAATAAACGTACATATGAAATTCGAAAACCGAAAAACACATTGGTACGTGGTGGGATTCGAACCACGACCTACTGCACAGAAGGCCGCGGCTCTATCCACTACACCATCCGGGCTCCAAGGTCAGTTTTTATAGTATGGTTGTTTTATCCTACGATTGCGTCTGTGTTTAAATGTACCTACACGCACTTTACCTTAGTGTGTGTGAGTTCGGCACAGTAAGCCTGTAGCAGGCCTGTTTCACTCCGCACTTTAGGTACGAAAACGGTTGGCGCCTAAGGCCGCCCATTGGGTGGTCGGGTTGTCGATCGTCACTGCAACGTACATTGTCTGTCTTAGGTTTTAGTAACTTTTCGTATCGATATCGATTATATATTAACTCGTATCGATTTCATAGTAACTTTTGATTGCAGATGGACGGTGACATCCGTAGTTCTAGTTCGGACCTGAGCGACTCCCCGCGCAGCTCCAACCACAGCTCACCAACCAGACTCAACCACACGAAGCCCAACAAGTTAGTACCATAGTTACTACAAACATACATACTTTGAGAAAAGGACATTATGAGCTGAGACGCATATAATCACGCCTTCATCCCTAATGGGGTAGGCAGAGCGTAAACGATCTTAACAAAGGTCGTTCCGCCACGTCTAATAAGTTTTAAGGGTACATGGCTATAGTGACAGGTTGTCAGCCCATCGCCTAAATTACAATTATTATACTGACGTCCTCGGATCCCTTAGCTTTAATCACGAAGAAACGCCAACCAAAAAAATTACCCGAGCCGCACTGCACAATGCACATACTTTATACTTGTGACAAAGTTATGATTGTTGTTTCGAAAACACTTCTCCCAAGAAACAAAGAAATAGAATTTACTAGCTGCAAAACACGTAATGTTTTTTCTATTACTCCAGCATGGAAATATTAATAATATTCGATGGATATGATATGCTTGTAATTTCCATAATCTTGTTCCAGGGGCTCATAGGCTAGCTTCTACCGTGTTGTTCCCAACATAACGAGTTAAGGTGCTATTCCACCGACGTGCATTGGATTGATTTCAAACTCCTAAGACTAAAGGAGTACCGGACGTTTTCACACGAATTGAGGTTATTGGTGTGACATCAGCTAAAAAATATAATTCATGCCTTAAAAAATGGTTTAAAATACAAGCAATATGGCAGACACATTGATTTTTGGCAATATCTTACGAGAAAAAGTGTTCTGAAATATAAAAAGACGGGATCAAGGATACCACCATTTTGAACACTTGTCACAGATTTAGCCGAGATTGCCGGACATGATTAAATAAACATTGAATACAAGGTGTGGCGGTAAGTGTTGTAACAAAATAACTCAAAACTGAATCTGAACAACTTTTTCCAGGCCAACGGTAGGAATATAAATTATGACTCCTAATAGTAAATCGGCTCTGCATGTCAAATTATTGTTCATATTTTAATCATTGTTTCTGGAGATAGTCCTGCTTCAAAATTTAAAAAAAAATACCACACAACACGGCCGTGTTATAAACCGATTTTGCTGGCAAAATTCACTAATTTCAAATAAAATTCTTGGTGGAAACACACTATAAGATCTATCAGGTAAGCAAACACTCGCAAATAGTGTTTTTTAATTGAAAAAAAAAATTGCTTCCTTATTAGTAAAATAACATAAAGTTTTCTAACGAATTTCTGTGAATTGTATGAGAAGTAAATAAAAGGAAGCAATTTTTTTTTTAAATAGCGATTAGTAGTATAAACCTTGTTAAAATAAAAATAGCATTGTTATAATCTGTAAAACATTACTAAAATAAATAAAAGCATTAGATAATAGAATAAAGTATGGGTACGCTTATAAAATGAAAAGAAAAAATTAATGAGAGCAGAAAATGTTTAACAATAATGTTTTATGAAATACATATACACATCTATTGTGTTTGATATTATCTATTGGCTTTTATTAGGTACTAAGTGGTACCGCCATGCCAGTGAATATAAGTATTCGCTTACTGAATACATGTATTTTGTATTATTTTTATACTGGGTGTAAGGGACTGCGTCCCGCAAACTAATCGGGGTTGCTCAGTCAACTAAACTAATGAACAACTATCACAAAAAAAATCTTTCAGGAAATGAAAAAATATTTTGCTTTTCCATACAAATTGTCTGATCAAGGTGGTAATTTTGTATGGGAAAGTAAATTATTTTTCTTCTCCTTTTATTATGATCACAAAATTGAAAACATTTTCTGCTCAAACATTCTCTGTTAACTTGTAACTGGACTGAGGCTTGTTCTACATCAATATTCTCTACGTTACATTACTATTTGGGACCACGTAGTTGGATTTAGATTTTTTTACACTTTTTTTCTTATCTATATTGATATTTTTTATTATTGTATTTTTTATTGTCCATTAAATTAAATCAATGGAATTATGTCACAAGTTAAATTATCATATTTTAATAGGTTTTCATAATATGGCATCATTTCTGATGTATTTGAAGGTCAAAACTAAAATATATAGTTTTAATTTCCTAAGTGGTAAACCACCCCCCATAACATAAGACGAAAGCGTTTTTTTTTATATCTGAAAAAAAAAAAACAAAAACAATCTTTTTTTATTAGTCTCAAAGAAAATAAATGATAAATATCGCTCTCGATTTTTGTATTTCAGGGATAACTTACATCATTTAGCTAAAGTGTAGACTTCAGCCACACAAGCCATTTTATATGAATTATTAATCTGTATTTATTATTCATGAGATTGTATTTTTAATAAATTTCTTGTATAATATTTTTGTTTAATGTTATAATAGGTATCTTTGATATGAATACTGGGTGTTAATTTAATTGCGTGCCATAGCTTAAGGGGTGTTTCAGTAACGTTAAAGAAGCCCATAAAAAATAAAATCCAACTCAAAAAAAGAAAAAAAAAAAGGAGAGTCGGTAGCGGTTGGTATTTATGATGATTCTACCCCTCGTGCTATAATACAATCAATACCGCGCGACGCGCGATTCATATCAACCAATGATAGCGACTCGCGCGCGCTCGTTTATAGCACGAGAGGTAGGCGCAGCTCTTAGAATCATAACAAATACCGGCTTTTGGTTATTTGTTTTTTTTTTAGTTGGTTTTTTTTTTTAATTTGATTATGGGCTCCTTATACGTTACTGAAACACCGCTTAAGCTATGGCACGCAATTAAATTAACAGCCTGTATAGAAATAGATGATTAGTATTTTGAATTTTCTATGTTTTGTTAGTGGGAAAGTTTGGTATAAGAAAAGATCGTAATTTATTTTGCTTTTAATTGTATGATGTTTTGTATTGGGTCACATCACAATACATGTAAATCGCTAAATCCAGAAATAGTGATAATATACAGGGTGTTAATTTAATTGCTTGCCATACCTCAGGAGGTGTTTAAAATCGATAAAGAATCACATAAAAAACACGTAAAAAAATTACCGAAACGAAATTTTGACTTTCCCGTATAAAAATGACCACTTTGATCATATGATTTATATGGGGAACCCATTTTATTACGATTTTTATGTGATCTTTTGTCGATACTTGTCGATACTCAAACACCTCCTGAGCTATAGCGCGCAGTTAAATTAACACTCTGTATTCAATAGACAGCAGAAAGATTACGATTACTTCTCAATAATAATGTGAAAATCTTGATTTAAACAGTAGAGCTTCGTATATTAGAATTTAGAAGTTTTTTTTGTGCAAAATCATACCCAACCTTGTCTTCTGTTGTAGAGTAGAATAATGTCTTCTTCATATAGCCTTCCCAGTAAACCTATAAGCATAACCTCCGTGTTATGATTTTGCACAATACAAACAGAATATACCATAAGAAATTCTTGATTTGACGACTTCGAACGGCATCGAATGTAACGGTTTTACGTCGGATGTTTATAGACTAAATTGACCCTGCTGACCACGATTCTGCCCGGCGACACAACAATTTCAAGCAAAAGGTTTGGAAAGGTATTTCTCAAAAACTATTAGACATATGAAAGTAATATTAGTACTGAATGGTAGGAAATTTAATGTAGATCCATTTTGGTCTTTGACAGTTTATTCCTAAATCTAATATTTTTCGTTAAAATACCGTAGTGATGAACATGTTTTGAGGGGAAGGGGGAGGAAATTAGTTGGTCACCTCACCGGCCAGAATCAAGTTCAGCAAAGTCCAATTAGTCTAAAAACACCCGGTGACAAACTGTTTAATCCATATGCCTTTCAAAATCGTCAATTTAAAAAATAACTTTTGTTTAGAACTATTTATTTTATGATTAACATTTCAGGGGCAGATCATTTCCAAAGAGATTTCTCTCATTACGGGTGAAAATAACACATTCTTTACTTACTTATTCCAGTGTGTTTTGATAGCTATTTTGTCTGTTAATGACTTCATCACAAAAACCAGTTATTCAATTTTTTTTCATAGAAAAGTATCAACCGTAGGATTGTCCGTCCTTTTAAAACTTTTGTTTATTTTGATTAGGAAAACTTTGTGTTCCTAATTCTTTAGTCTCTATAAAGAAATCGTTGAAAGAATTATTGAATATTATTTTTCTATTGAATTCTAACACTGCTCTTAATAATTCAAAATAAAAAATGCACTGTGTCACATTTGTATGTTTATATTGTTATTTTGTACTAAATACAGGGTGTTAGGAAATGTATGTGCTGCAATGAGGGGAAATGTGAGGGAACAAGGAACCGTTATGTTTTTTCAGGAATGATATAGAACATATTTTTTTTTGTACTTTGTTAACACCCTGTATGTATTGTAAAGGTTCTAATCGTGTTCGGATTTCTGCTCATCAGAGGCCGGCCCGTAGGCGTGAGACAATGGTATGGATTCGGTGAGAGCACGACTTAATTAAATATTGACTAAAACGATGGAGTAATATAATACTACGTAGCTACGTACAATAAAACTATTCCGTCCCTTTCTCTCGGGAGTCGGGATAGAAGATTTGGTGATTTTGTACGTAACCGAATTGCCCCAGTATCGCATTAAAATTGTATCTTGAGGGCAATTCGGCGTCAACAAATGACATGACTATAAGCCCATACTTGTCATTTTTTATCATGAGAGAACAGAAAGGGACGGCAATAACTTTGTTGAGATTAAGAGTATTAACTCGCGTCCTTACCGAATTGCCCTCACTGTTATTGGTTGAACCTCACGCCTAATTGCCGCCTACTGCTTAGCTAATATTTGAACACCTTTAGCATTCTTTTCACTAACGCATTTCTTGAACTTTCCAATTTTCCTTAGTTCACCCCGATTGCGATGCAAAAGGGACTATTTTTAAGTACGTTACTATTATTAATATTAAATTCTAAGCATTTTCAGTACAAAACAGCCACTGAACTAATTTACAATTAATTCTTAACCTGAATATTTACTATTGTTGCGGGAATATTGAGATATAAATTAAAAAAGTAATCGATCTCAAATTCATATTTTGTTTTGGAATAAATTAATAAAACCTAGGAATCTCCTCCCACAGTTATGAACAACCGCTTTTGAAAATGTTGATTTCTTTTCTGTATAGGGGTACTTACATTTCTGGCACAGTGTGTATGGCGACCCTTAAATCCTTATGTTTTTAAAGATATTTTAGCTCGCGATGTTACCTAGACTATTCAATTCTACGCGCAAATACAAACCTAAAATTTACTTTGTGATTTCTCTCTAAAGCGTCACATTACCGAGATATTTTATTTTCATTCCATGATTGAATTTAAAAAATTACAAAATCTTTGATTTAAAATATCTCGGTAATGTGTCGCTGAAGCCAAAAATCACAATAGCTATTTATGTAACTGTTACATAATGAGGGATGTAACTGTTACATAATGGTTTATGAAACGAGCGCAGCGAGTTTCATAAAAGTATACACGAGTGTTAAATACTAATTATGTACAGTTGCATACAATAGTTTATCTACACTCATACAACAAATTTAAATTAAAGAAAAAATACGCAAGTAAGACATTTTCAGAATATGATGTAGTGTTTTTCTTCATTCTCCAATCCATGAATTCTTCATAGGTTTTTTCGTATCTTCCTTGATTTTTCTGGGAGAAGATTATTTGTCATTTTAGTTGCTGTTTCAAGAGTATCCGGGGGTGTCAAATTTTCGTCTATATCACTCTCAGTTCAGGTTTTTAGTAAAAAATTTGTAATAACGCAAAAGGAAAAATACAAACGTTAATGGCGCGAAAATAAATTTGCAGTAATATCGCACCGCGCATGCGCGCCGCAAAGGTTGCGTTCAGAAACACGCTAGTTTGCTCAAATAGCAAGCATCTGCGTAAAAATTAAAAAAAAAACTTCATTTTGTTACAGCTTTGCGATAACGAAATGAAATTTGTATGGTTCCTAAGTCACGGCTGCATCGAAAGGTATATCATTTGCTTAGCGTTTCTGATAAGTAAATGAAGGATTTACGACATGAGTGTAGATAAAGGATATTTTTGATTTCTATTTGTGTGTAGAATCGAACTATTGGATTTGGATCGTGCGCCGCGACCCTGATAAAAAAAATAACGGTCGCCATTCAGAGTATGCCAGGCTCCACTTTGGTTACTCGTATGATATTTATATTACTTAGTCAGATCCCCGCAAATAGTGGCTAGATTTGTTTGAATTATAATTTAAGGACGTCGTATCGTGTAATTGATCTTGTTTAATAATAAATGTTGTGTACAGAATGTTTATAATTGTGTATGTTAATGTTTACAATCGCAAAATGTACTTTGGTATATAAATAACTGTGTTTTTGAACATACCATGTACGTAGATAGATAACTTAGGACGTCTGCTACGTCAAGCAAAGTCACGCCGCGTAGTTTTTTAATCGTTATAAAAAAAATACAAATCCCGGTGTTATAGAAAAATTTATTTGCCAAGGTCAGGTTACCCTGGGCGCTGGCTTTCTAGATTTAAAACCAGCATATACCACTATAGTAGCTTTATTTGACGCAGCGCACGCACTAAGTTGACCTCTTATGACGATTTGTATTAAAATGCTTAATTACCAAGCTGTTTTATTGGTAAAAACTAAGATTACAAACACCTTGATATTGTTGCTAAATGCTCTCTTTTATGCAAACTATATTGGTGTAAAAGATTTAATGAAATGTGTTGGTTTTGAAAAATAAAACTTCCATATTTAATTACCTTTTGTTTATTATAAGTGCCTACCTATGAACTAGCCTAGCATACATCGAAATTCCTAAATTGCACTCACTACTCCAGTAGTTTAGCAAGTTTACTTTATATTTTAATGTAAACATTAATTCACACAATATTTTATCAATACATTTTAATAAATCGCAGTTAGATTCTATATCAAAATTGTCATTCTTGTCACAAGCGTCTCTCGCACTGAACTCACGAAAACATATTTACACGTACAGTCTATTCCGGTATCGACTCATCGTCGCCTGAATCTGAATCTCTCGTCTCGTGCTAGAGCATGGTGAGATTGATCCTGCGATCGTGGATCGTATCCATGTGCCTAGTCTTTATTGCGCGCTGTGCGTCGAACGGCGTCCGGAACGCGACCCGCGCGTCGCCCGTCGGCTGCCCGCGCTCGTTGTACCGTCTAATAACGTCGTCTTGCGTCAGCTCGAAGTCGCCGAAGAACTGTAATATGTCGTCGACGGACGCGCGGAAGGGCACGTTCTCCATGGAGACGACGCAGCCTGGCGCGCCAAAATCTTCGAGCCCGTTGTCGGGCTCGTCCGGCATGTCGCGCCCGTTCTCGAACCCGCCGCGCCCTCGGCCGAAACCGCGCCCCCTTCCGGAGTCGAAACCTCCTCGCCCGCCGCGGTCTCCGAAACCTCGGCCTCTGTAGCCGCCGCGACCGTTATCAAAACCGCCGCGGCCGTTATCGAATCGACCGCGCCCGCTGTCGTAACTGCTGCGCCCGCTGTCGAAACCGCCGCGCCCGTTATCGAAACCGCCTCTTCCGGAGTCGAAGCCCCCGCGGTATCCGCCTCGATCGAATCCTCTGTCGAAGCCGCGTCCTCTATAGCCGCCTCGAGGACCGAAACCACCGCCTCTGGGACTGTCGAAGAACGGTGGCGTTTGCTGAGGAGGCGTGCCGAGAAGGCCGTCGTGCATTGCGTCTCTCATTTCCGGCTGTTTCGGGCCTTCCAAAGCTTCTTCGACGACGCTACGCGTAACCAAATCGATGGTGATCCGACAACCGTCCAAATTTTGACCATGCTTGGTTGTAGCCAGTCTCGCTTCTTGTGTCGACCGGAACTCGCAGAAGCAGTCTCCAGAGGGCATCCCGCTCGGGTCCAGCATGAGATGTATCCGAGCGGGCACCGCGCCCGTGTCTGATAGGAATGTGACGATGGTTCTATCGGACGCTTCCCGCGGCAATCCTTTCATCAGCACGCAATCTAACGGCTCGTTGTCTAAGTCGGGTGCGCGGTTGTGGCTCGGTACCTGACCGCTCATTTGGTTAGGAAAGCCGGGCCGGTTGGCCCAGTTAGCGGCAGCGGTGCGAGGGTCCATGCCGCCGGTCGGGAACGCACCGAAGGGAGCGACGGGCCCTGCGGCAAACGGAGCAGGGAACTGTCCCTGTACGAATGGAGCTCCGAAGAATGCAGGTCCCTGTGGTTGCATTGGAGCATTCTGCGGCGCTGCGTTGTCGAACGGAGGCCGTCTTTGGCGCGGATCTCGCGGCATGGCGGGCTCTCGCTCCTGAGGTGGAGGCTGAGGTGGCTCTATATCTATGTCTCTCGGACCGTTTCGTGGATCGTTGCGTGAATCATTGCGTGGATCGTCGCGAGGCTCGTTCCGCGCCCCGCCGCGGGGTTCTTGTTGCATCCTTTCATTTTGTATAGCTTTTTCTCTTTCATGTTCGTCGTCCATACAGGCAGTTATCGTGGGGTGCCGTCTGCCGAACATGTATCTTCCTTTTTGGTCTACTACAATTTTGGCGTCTTCGGGCTTTGCGAATTGAACGAACGCTGTTTTAGAGCGAGTCGCGCGGTCGTCGTTGAGCATGATCGACAGAAGGGAGAAATCGCTGAATGTTTTTATAATATCGTGTTCTTTGACGAAGTGTGGCAAATCGGTGAGTTTGATTACGGTGAAGGTGGGTTGAATTACTTCTTCCGGCTCGGGAATTACAATAGGCGGCTCTTCTTCGCCGTTATCGTCACGGTAGGGCAAGAATGAATCTACTGCCACTTCATACGCTTGGTCATCGAGAGCCTCAACGAGCACTTCGGATCCTTTCAGTTCATTATTCTTTCGCTGTAACGCGAGGTGTTTTGAGCGAGGGTCACAGAATCTAACGAAAATGTTGCCTGTTCGGCGCCCCATATTGTCGTTTATCATCTTGATACCGTGTTTGTCGATCATGAAGGGGAAGAAACGGCGAACATCACCGTAGCTTGTATGGGTGGGGGCATTTCTGATCGCAACGCAACAATCTTTCTGCGGTTCATTATTTTCAAATCGCGTTCGTCCGTCACGACGGAAGTTACCGCCACCTCTGCCCATGTTACCGCCGCCGCGACTCGATTGATGTTGCATCCTGCCGCCACCGTTCTGCTGGTCCCCTTGAAAAGCATTGGGGTTTCGTTTCTTACCCAGTTCCTGAAGCTTATTGTACGCTTCGGCCATAGTCGGATCATTATTGAAACGACCTGGATCAATCGGCCCCATTTGATTCAAAGGCAGGTTCTGCATGATGTTGCCTTGCAACATCGGAAGTAAAGGTTTACCGAACGGTGGAGGTGCCGGTGCATTAGCCTCGCCTGATGGGTCGTATGACTGCGATCTGCTGTCAATCTGCGGGGATTTACGATTATCCATATTCCTTCTATCGCGGGATCGTCTAGACGGGGAGCGATCACGGGAGCGACTGCGTTCTTTTCTGTCTCGTTTTCGGTCGCGGCGGTCCCTGCTGCGGCTGCGATCGCGTCGTCTTCTCTCTCTAGACCGCGATCTGTCGCGGCGGTCTCTTTTTCTGTCCTTCCTATCCGACCTGTCCCTCGATCGAGAACGGGTCCTCGAGCGCCTCCTGGTGTCTTTTTCTTTGCTACGTTTCAGCTCCGTTTTGTCCTCATTTTCGGGTTCTTCAGGGGTTGTAATGATCGGGGGGCTGATGAGTGGGGCTGGGGGTTCGATGACGGCGGGTTGTGGTATTTCCTGGGGGATGCCGATGCCGGGGATGCCGAAAGATGACAGGCTGTTGTTTAGGGCAGCTGAGAAGGGGGATGGTATGGTGGCTGGTTGCGGGGTAGATGTGACTGGTGGTGGGATGACGGCGGGCGCGGGGGCGGGCACGATAGGCGCGGGGGCGGGTGCTAGAGAGAGGATCGGAACGGTCTGACGCGCCGTCTCGATCACTTTGTGCATCTCCGAGCGCGAGCTGAGCAGGAGCTTCACTTGGATCTCCTTGATCTTGCCGCCGTCCAGCATCATCGCTTGACGCGCGTCTTCGTCCGTACTGAAACAATTGAGACGAAGATCTTACTTACTAATAAATACCTAAATAATAAAGTTTCTTCTTACACGACGACTGCCTAAGAGAGCGAATTATCTTTTTAGGTTTACAGGACATAACATAACACACCAGCAAATAGAAGGTCAATTCAATCGTCTCAAGATCAAAGATCTCTCAACATATTTTCCTTTAGTTAGATTCCCACGTTCTTCAGCAAGTTTTATTTGAAAACTTATTTATGAACGTCTATCTATTTAACTGTCTGCCCCACGGTTTCACCCGCGGCTAAAAGGAGTTCTCCCGTGCATGGGAACGAACAGGAACGAAGTATTCTCCCCTCCCCCCTGAAAGTAGTCTGTGTCCTATTCCAGGATCAGCGTGATTGAGTAACAAGTAGGTATTCATACTTTCGCATTCTCACTTGGAGCTGATTGAGTTTAACCAAAGTTTAACCGTGTGTAGGTACATAGGAGGTACTCTTTCTTCACATTTTGAAAAGAATAGCATATGCGTACGCCGTACTGTAAGTACAGTTGCCGCCTGTAGGTACGGTGGGTACGGTCAACCCTTCAGTAGTACCATAGTAGTACCTAAATCAAGGAGCTATAGGTACTTACTGACTGGCATGTTTAATGTTAGGTATTTTAATTAGCTTTTCCCCCGCGGTTTCATACGTGGCTGAAATGAGCATTCCCGTGGGAATGAGGTAAGTACTTTGTCGCAATAAAGTGTCTATGGCTCTGCTCTGCCTCTGCCAAATTAAGGAGCATCAAAATACGGGGTGTAAGGGACAGCGTAGGTAACTAATACCGAAAACTGATAGGGGTTGCTTAGTCAAGAAAACTCAACAACTATCACCAGAAGAATATTTTTTTTTGTTTTTCCATACAAATTGTCTGATCGAGGTGGTAGGTAATTTAGTATGAGAAAGTAAAAAAAAAATCGTCTGAAAATTGATAGGTGTTGCTCAATCAACGACACTGAACAACTTTCACCAGGAAATTCTTTCAGGAAGTATTTTTTTTTTCATACAAATTGTCTGATCGAGGTGGACATTTGGTATGGAAAAGAAAAAGAAAAGATTTCCTGAAAGAATTTCCTGTTGAAAGTTGTTCAGTGTCGTTGACTGAGCAACCCCTATCAGTTTGAGGGACGCTGTTCCTTACACCCCGTATACAGAACAGGCAGAGTTGCTCTCACATCTATGATACGAGTACGAGATAAATTCGTCCAAGGATATTGGAGGGAGAAAAAAAAATCTCTGAACAATCTTTCGGTGTGAACCTAACTATGCAACTGAACGACTTTCCCCACATGCTGTTTCAATACCGGCTTATTGAGATTCCCCGTGGGAATAATTTTTTCCCACGGGAAAAAGTAAACCTATAGGTACAATTACGCTCGCCAGTAAAGGACTCAGCCTAGTCGGCTTAGAGATTTTTAATTTTATACTCATAATTTTTCAGCCTAGTTGCATAAATTCCTGCCTGTTCAGCTCCTGGTGCAAAACTGCATGAAAATATGCGGAGCTGCCTTTAGGACCAGAAGTACCACCGATTTGTACCACAGGTGTTACAAATAGATATGTCAGTTGGTAGTTACAGCCATTCTTAGTATTACCCATAGAGTGTACCCACCAGGGCAACATATCTCAAAAGTTACCTTAGGACGTGTACAACTAGTCTGAGACCAATTCAACCCATCACGCGAAAGTGCAAGCTTTGTCCTGATTTTGATCCTTAACCGCCGTACTATTGATCATATCTACCGGAATTTTGATATTTTTTATGATAGCGAGTAGGATTTTACTGATGGAAGTGCTGTTTGACAGGAACGTAACGTCACAGATGACTCATAAGCGCGGCGGGCTGTGGTAACGTAGGTACCTACAGGTGCGTACAGGACGAGAACCCTTCTAAGGTCCGTATTTATAAACAGCTCTCAAGAGCGACAACGAGTTTGAGTTCGTATCAGAAATATCATTCCAGTACAAAATTACCTGTCAAATCCGCATTCAAAATTGATCTCAATCTTGAGATCGCTTTATAAATATACGAGCCTTAGTTACGTTATGGACTGTGAATGCTGCTAACATTTTTTCAGGTAAACTGAGGTACTTTGTGTACAAAAGTAGGTATCATATTTTCAACTGAAAACTTGGCTATGAAACGAGTAGGTGACAACCAAAAATATATCTCGCCTAGTGCTCGTAGTTCACAAGGAACTGTTAGGATACTTTCTTGTATGTTCCCAACATCATTTATAATAGCCATTAGCTAACCCGTTACGCAACGTTTTTTTAAGGGTGGCTCTCTCGGTGGAAACCCACACATAAACGAATGATACCTACTGTTCCATGAGGTTGTTCCCAGCATCATACAATTTACCAAGACCAGCGGCTTAACGTGCCTTCCGAAGCACAGCAGGGAAATGACCCACACATAAAAAAATTATGCGTACTGTTTTATGAGGTTGTTCCCAGCATCATCCAATTAACCAGGATCAACGGCTTAACGTGCCTTCCGAAGCACGGAAATGCTCGAGTTTTAATTCCACTATCCATCTTCTAGGCACCCATCCGTGGCATAGCCGAGGCTATAGTTGCTTAACATTCGTTATCGGAATGAATAAGCCCTAACCACCTGACCACGAGCGCTTCAAGGTTGTTCCCAGCATGGTTAGGATAATGCGGGATGAAGCGCTTGTTAGCCTTCACCGATCTGTTTACCAGTTGAAAACTACATTTCCTCATTTGTAATTTATCAACAAATATGCCTCAATTGTCTTGCCTATCAAAGTTAGTTCAAGGTCGACCTCTCTTCGGATCCTATACTATAACGAGGGAGTCGATCTTAAACCATTGACTACGGCATAGGTCATCACTACAAGAGTAATCATAGCTTTTTATAACGAGTTAGTCGATCGTAGACCATTGACTACGGCATGGTCATCACTACAAGAGTAATCATAGCTTTTTATAACGAGTTAGTCGATCGTAGACCATTGACTACGGCGTAGGCAATGACTACAAGAAAAATCGTAGCATTTTCTAACGAGTTAGTCGAAGGTAGACCATTGACTACGGCGTAGGCAATTACTACAAGAAAAAATCGTAGCATTTTCTAACGAGTTAGTCGAAGGTAGATCATTGACTGCGGCATAGATAATAGCGACAATACAAGAGAAATCATAGCGTTTTCTAACGATTTAGTCTATCTTAGACCATTGACTACGGCGTAGGCAATTACTACAAGAAAAATCGTAGCATTTTCTAACGAGTTAGTCGATGGTAGACCATTGGCTACAGCGTAGGTAATCACTACAAGAGAAATCATAACGAGTTAGTCGATCGTAGACCATTGGCTACAGCGTAGGTAATCACTACGAGAGAAATCATAACGAGTTAGTCGATCGTAGACCATTGGCTACAGCGTAAGTAATCACTACAAGAGAAATCATAACGAGTTAGTCGATCGTAGACCATTGGCTACAGCGTAGGTAATCACTACGAGAAAAATCATAGCTTCTTCTAACGAGTTAGTCGAGACCATTATTGGCTACGATTTTTCTTGTAGTACGAATAACTACAAGAAAAATCGTAGCTTTTTCTAACGACACTTTTTCTAAACTTTTTTTTTCTAACGAGTAAGTAGATCGTAATCCACGCTAACTACTACAAGGGAAAACGTATTTTTATCAGTCATCCTAAAATTTTTTTATTACCCACGTTGTAGATACGGAATTTTTCCAAAAGAAAATAGAAGTAGCCTCTCCTAGGGTACCTAAATACCTACTTCTAATTCTAAAATTATTAATACTCAGGACTAAAAACAGGCGGATAAAAAGTTTTTGTCTCGAAGCCTACAAAATGATACTTAAGGTGCGTTCACATTGGACTAACGCCACGTATCCTCACCTATGAAAACTTAAAGAAAATCGATTTTGAAATTGTCAGAAAATAGTCCTGAAATAGTGTTAAACAGTGCTCAAAACGAAAAAAATTGTCTCTTTATAATAATTAAACTACAGCCATAGTTAGGTGAGGATTACAGCTTGAGCGTCATGCTGCAAAATCTTACAAAATCTCATGCAGTCGGAGGCAATATGTCCTATAAGTTGGTATTTATAATAAATTATATATTACCTCCGACTGCATGAGATTTTTGTAAGATTTTGCAGCAGATAAACTTGCTTGCCTGATGTAATTAGCAAGAGGACATAAATACTAGTCAATGGATATGGAACTCGGCTTAGGGTGTACAAACGAGGTGTTGGTTTTGAGACAGAAATAGGTCTACTTGTTTTTATCTTTTTAAAGGTAAATTTTATAAATTAACTAAGTAATATTACCTACGCAGTTAAGTTTTTTGATTTCTTAATTTAAAATTTTATTTTATACTTTTTAGTTTTAGTTATACTGAGACGAAAGCCTGTATGGTATAGTGGATAGGGACGCGGCCTTCTGTGCAGGAGGTCGTGGTTCGAATCCCACCACGTACCAATGTGTTTTTCGGTTTTCGAATTTCATATGTATGTTTATTCGGCGCTTTTCGGTGTAGGAAAACATCGTGAGGAAACCTGCACACACCTACGAAGAAATTCAAAGGTTGTGTGTAACCTAATCTAGGATTGGGTCTGGTTTTGTACCCTCGTTCTATCCCCTAGATTAGGTAGCCAACCCCGTGGAATACCTACGGGAAAAAGGCTAGGAAGACACAGTTATGCTGAGACGGTAAAGTTCTTAATCTTGACATTTTAATATCGTGGGGATTATTAAGCAGTTTGTGGTAGTCTAAACTACTGATAATTGGTCCTTCTAGGGGCAAACAGAGCGTCGTTAAGCCATGTCAGAGGCCAATACTAAGCATTGGCGGCTTGAAAACTCTGACCCAATCTAGGATTGGGTCTGGTCTGGTTTCCCTTCTGGGTTGCGAAGGTCAGATGGCAGTAGCTCTGTGTAAAAACCAGTACCACCTTTCAATCCCCTAGATTAGGTAGCCGACTCCGTGAGATAAGGGATAAGGCTATAGGAAGATGATGATGATACAATATTATAACCCTTACGAAGTCAGCAGAGTTTCAAGGTCTTACTACAAACTATTTCCCCCGCGTCTTACGTTGCTGATGGCGAGCCTCTGATGCTCTACATACCCTGTAAGGTATACAGGCGTGAGTATTATGATATATTCATACACGCTGCCCCGCATTACGCTGCGCGACTGTGGGATATGTAGAGTTCTTTTAAAACCAACATAATGTGAGCTGCTCGTGTAAAGCAACTTCAATATAATTGAGGATCACGTTAGAGTGGTCTTTCTAGGAGTAGGATTTTTTTCGATTGCGCTTAACTTTAAAACCTTTGATATCTTCTAAAATATTGATCGAAATTATTTAGTGTAATGGACAAGTATAATCTACTTTTAATGCCCAATCTTACTTACATGTTTATTTGGATAAAGATTCATACCGAACTCGAGAAATGATTATTAACAAACTTTAAATCGTTGTAAATCCTTAATGGCCTCTCAAAACGAAAAATGGTGTAAGAAACCTCAAACTAATTTTGAAATACCTATTCAACGATACCCCACTCAATATAGTTTGCCAAATTTTTTATTTTTACAAAATGGCGTCTGTTTGTCACCATATTAAATTTTGATCAAAATCATGCCTTTAGTGACACTCGCATGGTTAAGACGAATCGATTGACGTATGAATCATTAAAATCGGCCCACGCGTTTGGTCTCTAGAGTGGCGCAAAGGAACAAACATACACACATACATACATAGGCTGATAAACACATTACCCTCCTTTGCGTTGCGCAGTCGGGTAAAAATAATGCTTAATTGGGTACTTGACTGGGTAGCTTAAAAAATTCAAAACGTTTATACTTAAAACTGATGGCTAAAAATATTGTGGATTAATTAACTTGATTGATTGTCAGTTTTTGGTTGTCTAACTATGACTATTTCGTTTGGGGCACTATTGTGTGCTGATAGTTTACAGTTTTCGTTTTCGTTCGTAAGAATCTATTTGTAAGAATCTTATAAAATGTATGAAAAATCCATGTTTAGATTCACACTTGCCTTACGTGACGACGCTTGTGCAACCAAATTCCAGTGCGTGTGTCTTGCGTAGGTTGCGTCATCTTGCATCAGTTGATGTACGCTGATGCAATATTTCGTCAGCCTACGTGTACGGACGTGGGCGACGTGGAAATGACGCCGTCCGTGTGAGATAGATAGTCAGTGTGCGAGCGAGAAAGTATTCGACTCCACGCGCACGAGATGAGATGGATAGTCAGTGAGCGAAACAGAAAGTATTACAGCACAGCGAACAACCACAAGCGAACACGCGATGTGTGTCGCCTAAGATCGCGTCAGCGTACGTGGCGTAAGTCCAATGTGAACGCACCTTTATACTTGCCTTTTCTAAGCAGACACTTACGACTTGACGTTATGTTTAATTTGCCTATTATATTTCCAACTAGAAAAAGAAAGATAAAAAGAATTTATTTTCCTCATGGGTATGGTATAAAGCACTATACTACTCGGAATAACGTGCGATTCCCAACACGTGTGTATTTAGGCCCGAAGCGCAACTGACACACCCTCATTGGTAATCGTCACGTTCTCCTCTCGATGCACAATGTACTATTTTTACCCGACTGCGCAACGCAAAGGAGGGTATTGTGTTTATCAGCCTATGTATGTATGTATGTGTGTATGTTTGTTCCTTTGCGCCACTCTAGAGACCAAACGCGTGGGCCGATTTTAATGATTCATACGTCAATCGATTCGTCTTAACCATGCGAGTGTCACTGACGATATTATTTTGATCAAAATTAAATATGGCGACAAACAGACGCCATTTTGTGAAAAATAAAAAAACAAAAGATGGCGAACTATATTGAGTGGGGTATCATTGAATAGGTATTTGAAAATCAGTTAAAGGTTTCTTACGCCATTTTTCGTTTAGAGTAACCATTTAGGATTTATAACGACTTAAAGTTTGCTATTAATCATTTCTCGAGTTCAGTATAAATCTTTATCCAAATAAACATGTTAGTAAGTTTGGGCCATTAAAAGTCGATTATACTTGTCTATTACACTAAATAATTCGATCAATACTTTAGAAGATATCAAATGTTTTAAGTTAAGCGCAATCGGAAAAATCCTACTCCTAGAAAGACCACTCTAACTTGATCCTCAATTATATTCAAGTTGCTTTACACGAGCAGCTCACATTATGTTGGTTTCAGCCCTATCCACTACACCATCCAGGCTTCCGTCTCAGTATAACTAAAACTAAAAAGTATTAAATAAAATTTTAAATTAAAAAATCAAAAAACCCAACTGCGTAGGTAATTTACTTAATTTATAAAATTAACCTTTAAAAAGATAATAAAATTTTAAATTAAAAAATCAAAAAACCCAACTGCGTAGGTAATTTACTTAATTTATAAAATTTACCTTTAAAAAGATAAAAACAAGTAGGCATATTTCGATATATTATCCATTGACTAGTATTTATGTCCTCTTGCTAATAAGGTACATCAGTCAAACAAGTTCATCTGCAGCAAAATCTTACAAAAATCTCATGCAGTCGGAGGCAATTTGTCCTATAAGTTGGTATTTACAATTAAATCATAATATAGCCTCCGACTGCACGAGATTTTTGTAAGAGTTTGCTGCAGATGAACTTGTTTGACTGATGTACCTAATTAGCAAGAGGACATAAATACTAGTCAATGGATAATATATCGAAATATGCCTACTTGTTTTTATCTTTTTAAAGGTAAATTTTATAAATTAAGTAAATTACCTACGCAGTTGGGTTTTTTGATTTTTTAATTTAAAATTTTATTATCTTTTTAAAGGTAAATTTTATAAATTATGTAAATTACCTACGCAGTTGGGTTTTTTGATTTTTTAATTTAAAATTTTTTTGACGAGTTTTCATACGACACATACTTACTTCTAATTCTAGTTATAAATAAATCCGACATGTAGTAAGCTAAGGCTTTCTATTATGTTTGACTGTACCATTTCCGCCTTACCACGATTCTACGTAACACAGTTTCTGCCGTATCCCGAATCTGTCTAACGACGCGGTTTTTTAGGAAGGAACCTATACGCTATCTGCTAGAAACCGTGATCACACGCAGCTGAATAGAAGATTATAACTTCGTTTACCAAATAGATAACCCATCTGCTTAGTTCCACCCATCATTTTCAACCCATCTCTCCTGATATTCTTTATGATTCTGTAAGAACACGGCATGAATGAAAAATCATTGCCGTCCCTTTCTGTTATGTCTTATCTTAATAAGTCGTGTTATTTGCAACGCGGAATTGCCGTCACTGGCCAATTATAATTACGCTGCAAAGTCAGTCCGTTGTATCCGGTTACTTTGCTGCTAGCTGACCTCCTATGCCATCCTAGTGTGTCGCTATCGTTACTCAACAACATCTGAACCCTAAGCTTTTCTTGGCTAGGACAGGACGGTGTTTATCAATCTATCAGTTTGTCAATTTTAGACCATTAGCTACGGCGTAGGTACGATTACGATTTCGGACGCACGACAAGAGTTTTTTTTTGTTCTTGTTGAGTATAATATCGATCGTAGACCTACGGCGTAGGGAAATACTACGAGATAGAATACTTGTTGCGCACGCAAGCCTGCGACCAAGTTCCGCAATATCTCCGTATGATTATGTTTGGTACAAAGAAGTTGCACCTAAACTTAGCCCAACATCCACAGTCGTAGCGCCGTCGTAAAGAGTAGATTAGACACCCGAAAGTGCCTCTCTGCTGTTTATATTTTGCTGGCCACAATGTCTTTAGAATTTGAAATGGGAAGTTCATTTGATCGATCAGTTGCAGTTTCACTTGTAAAGCCTTTTTTGATGATGCTCGCTCGCATACTATTCATCTTCTGAGTTCTGACACTTGACACGGCAGGTTCTGATTCCTCGTAGCATCGGCAGAACATACGTAGACAGGAAGTGTAAGTAGGTCTCCATACTTTCGTGTAGAATAATCATCTTCATTAACACTTGTTCTCTGAGATCCGACAGAGTTTCATGTACCTATAGGTACATAGAAGTGGTTGTAAGGAAGTGCTTAGAGTTCATTTCCGATATTCGAATGCTCGACTGTAATTCGGGAAAAATTAAGAAGAAAAAACGAAAGAGATAATACTCATAATACTCCGATTCTCTCTCATACAGAAATCTAATCTTGACAATGCTATCGATTCGTTGAGGGCACGACTTAACTAAATCTTGACTAAAATTATTACCGTCTCTCATTAGACAGGTAGGTATAAACTTATATTAGTTAAGTCGTGATTTTTGCAACTACCACGAATTGGTACCAATGATCAATTGATCACAATGCCAAACGTTTGAAAAAGTCCAAGTACCTAACCATTTTATCCATTAAAACAGAATTTGTAAGTTCACGTTAAAAAAGTGTATAAGGGACGATGTAGTAACACAAAAATCAAACAACTTACGCAAAGATATAAATTATTAGCTAGCCCATACAATTTGACTTATCGAAGTGTAATTTTGTATAAGGAAGTCCATAGAAAGAATGATTTCTTTTTTCAGAAGAATTTCTTTACAAAAGTTGTGCAGATTCATTGATACGCGTTACACTTGTCACCTTATCTCATCGTTTAGTAGATATTCGGCTTTTAATTTGGTATGGCGGCCATATTGTTTTTAGGGTTCCGTACCTCAAAAGGAAAAAAGGAACCCTTATAGGATCACTCGGTTGTCCGTCTGTCTGTCTGTCACCACCTTTCTCTCAGAAATGCGTGAATGTATCAAGTTGAAATTCATACTGAATACTCAGGTCTACGGTCCCTTGAATCTGTAATGTAAAAGAATCATACTTGTAAGTCCTCGCAATCAAAAGATATGAACGTTTGCTTGATTATTTGCAAGGGAACTGAAAACTAAAAGTACCTATACTTTTTTGTGGTCTAACCCAAAAAATGTAGTTTTTGGATTTTTTTCCTTTGATTGTGCTAGGAGACATTGCTTCTTGCAAAATTTCAAGATCCTAGGTCATCGGGAAGTACCCTATAGGTTTTGCCTTCCTCAAGATTCAAAAACCCTACAGGGTACTTTACTTCCCGTGGACCTGAATCATGAAATTTAGAAGGAAGCAGTGTCTAATAGCACAATTAAAGGAAAAAATCTAAATACTGTAAATTCGTTCAAACATCACCAAAAAAAGTATTACAAACTTATTTTCGTTGTCGTCTCCGATATAGTTTGGGGACAACTGCAAACTTAAGTTTGTTCTTTAGTCCAGTTGATATTTTTGGGTGAAAAAAGTCTGGGTAATCGAGGGAGGGTTCTATATTCGCTTTAAATACCCCCAAGTTGGTACGGAAGCCTCGGTGAGCGAGTCCGACTCGCACTTGACCGTTTTTTTTAAGTCTGTCAGGATTTGCTCCCAAGTTTGTATAACCACCACCCTGCTGTCTGCGTTGCCTGTTCGGTCGTTGGTCGTTGGGTAGTTTTCCAAGCGCCAAATATCTGATCTGCCGGCGTATATTTTTTGTCAATTTTAGCTAGCGCGGTAGAAATAAATGTTTAAGTTGATGAGCGTAACTAATTTGCTACTACGGAGATTTCAACTTTCTCGCTATTAAAAGCTTAGTCGCAGACGACAAACTCGATTATTGACATACCTGATTATTATTGACTGTAAGGTAAGTGCGATATTTTTATATTAACGATACTACTTACTCGCATTGACATACTAAGTTGTATTTTAAATACCTACATTAAATCGTTACAAAACAAAAATAAAGTCAGTCCCAATATAAGTACCTACTCCCTTGCGAAACTTCACAATGTTGAGTTATCATCATATTATTATTCTTGCGGTTATATATCTCAAAAAATTGTATCCATAAGTAAGGCAGTTATAAAACCACGTTAGAGATGTTCAGCGAACTCCCGAGATATACTATCTATGAACTTATTTAGTATTAAAATAATTACAAGACGGTGTCAAAGGCCTTTGTGAGATCTATGAGCATTCAAATACAGATATTATTTCGTAAATTAAAGCTCCGCAGTTTTTAATAGTACCTATATTGCTAACCAAGGGGTGTAATGTAAGTCATCAAATGCATCAGCAAGGGCGCTAATAGTACGAGTATGCATTTGATAATTACACCCGAGGTAAGTACTATGCTTTACATATCGAATGAAATATAAGTTTAAATAAGGGAAAATTAAGGAAAATTGAAACATGAAAGTAGGTACTTACGATAAAACATTAAGCAAAGCCAATGATTTATGACCGAATTTAACATCACAATTAAATCCATTCACGTAAAAAAAATCATCTAATTTGCAAGTGGATATTTTGTTTAGTATAATGACTGTTTAATTTGTTTATGTTTCATACTAAAATACTGAGCAATAAATCGACAAACTCTAGTTTTGAGATCAAAGGGTAAAAATTTCATAATTTTCACTTTTTTTTTACTTTTTTATTAGACCTTATTCCGTGATTCCATGCAATGCAACGTATTTAGTACTGGCCAGTTCGATATTAAATAAAATCAACATAATTTCGAATAGAATTTGTTTTAAAATTCGAATTCGATTAGATTCATTATCCGATTCAGAGTGTTTAAAATAAGGCCATCAACTTTTTTTTCTCGCAATTTGACAATTTATTTTTCAAATTACTTAAACCTATGCTGCAAAGTACCACTTACATACCGGGTTTTAGGGTTGTATGAGTCACTTACAGAGCATGAGATATGTAAAATTCTTTAGCAATGAACTGACGCCGCTCAGTCCACATGCATTAATAAAGTATCTCGTAAACATGGATTTGTTCATCTAGCTAGAAGGAAAATGCTCAACATGCATCTATATTTAGGAAGGGAAGGTCTGTTTAAAACAAAATTAACCCTGGTAGTTAGTTCGGATAACACTCAGAAGGACGTTGCTTACTTGGTTTTCAGTAACGCTTTTCATCAAGTAGACCTACTAATAAATTCGGTTTGATAGGATTTACTCCCAGACTTCTTCAACTCTTATAGGATTACCTTCGCCACCGCAAGCATTTCGTTCGTGTTAGTAAGGACTCCAAATCCTACCATACAAAATCAAGCGTCACGCAGGGATCAATATTGGTGCCACTGTTGTTCACAGTAATGTCAACCAATTTGGTAGACTGTTTCTGCAATAATAGTATGGGTTATTTATTACTGGTCGATGTTTTTGATCGATCATTCAGTCAGTTTGATTTTTTTTTATACTACCCAGTCCAGCAAGAAGCATACGATTTATTCGGAAATTCTATTCAGTACACGAATTTTAAGTATATATACTTATTATTAAGCTTGAACTCGCCCACAGAATAAAACCCACACTTAACAGAGAAGACAAACATCATAGAGTGCAGAGCAGAGTAGATTTAAAAAATCACAAGTTTTTATCATATATTATGGTAAGTATTTTGTGGTAAATGGCGACTCTAAGTTTATACCTGGTGCTAGATATTAGTTATTTGCTATTATCACGAAACGAACAAATACACACCCATTGTAGAGGCGATGCTTCCGCTCGGCTTGTAGAGCTAGGATAGGAGTGATCATCGTTTAACATAATAATGTTGTAAAGAACGAAAACGAGAAGAGAAATATTCAAAAAATCAAAGACAAAAACGAGGTCAACGAATTCAACAACTATTTTCATAAAGACACGGTTCGAAATATGAAAATAATTTTGCGTCTGATGGCTGTTTTGTATGTGAGCACAAATTTATTTTTTATAACCATATTAGTTCAAAAAAATTTGGTAGGTACTGGTTTTGCTGTCATCAGTTTTGATATAATAGATATGGTTTCTTGATTGGTTATTGCAGATGACCCCGGTGATCCAGATGGTTCTATTCATTTCGATTTCCACACCAACAAGTCCATTCTGCGTGAACTCAAAATATAGTCTAGACTAGACTGTCAACGACTCTAAGTTATCGAAGAATTTCGGAATTTTCGTTCACATAGCGAAAAAGGACGGCATCAACCTCAAATAACTTGTAACTGGTAAGTCGTTGCTGGCAAGGTTGACAGCCAAAAAGGGATGAGAGAGATGGTCTGACCACTTCATTTTGTTCAAAAGATCGTGCCTTTCACGTTGCCAGAAGTAGGTAGGTAGAGAGCAAAACATTTTCATGAAGAATTTGAATCCAAGAGATTCTACGACCCTTAGTATTCAGTAATGAATGAAGAGCACGACGCGAGGAGAAAGTATTCCTAACCATTTTGAATTGGGTTTTTACCACGACAATATTATTTTGTTGATACCTCGATTTTCAGAACCGTTGCACGGTCCGTGGTCAAGAGAAGATTGGCTCGCTGGAGGAGCTCCGAACACCGTCAGCTCCCGAGACGAGATTAATAACAAAACAACATTATCATGGAAAAACCCGGGTCAAAATGACGATTTTGTAAATAACCGAATATGTATTTTTAAGAGCTTTGGATAGGTTTGAAACAAAACAGATACTTTTTTTGATAGGGCGGCAAATACCTACAATTTCGGATAAGTAAATACTTAGACTCAGGAAATATTAACAGAAGACAAATAGAGATAAATAGTCTTATTGAGATTTTCTAATTAACGAATGTTAAGAATGTAATTTAAAATGTCACCTACTACAGATGTAGCTTATTTTATTACTGTTGAACTAACCGCTCTCATCGCTAAATATTACCCCAAAAACGCAAGTCAGAACCAAACAAAAAAAAAACTCTCCAACATACACGTCTCCACTCCACCGTATGAACGTCGTCAACATAACAACTAGAAAATACTTACCACCGGCCTTAAAACTGCAAAGTTTTAAAAGTAACGAAAATAAAAACCTAGAAGACTGAATAAGAAGTAGGTACTAAGGATAAAACGGATGAAATAAAGTATTTAAACATTTCCGTGATAAGAGTAGACAAATCAACTTGACTCCATTCCTAACCATGAAAAAAGGGTACCTACGATAAATAAGATACTTAGTAGAGAATAAAGCCTACTTGTATCTGGTGGAGATGGTAACATTTAGTCCGTACGTAACGTTATGTACGTGGTAACCTAGACTAAACCGAAATCCTTTTAGTTTATTATAGGTCTAGATTCTTTTTAGTCCAGTAAGATCCAAAGGGCTGAACATTTAGCAAATTGTTCTGTATGAACCTTTAATAAAAAGAACTACAAATCAGTTCAGCGCGCCGAACCGAGTCCGAAGAATTCATGTAAGTGTTTAACATTAGAGAGGGAGTTATGATTAATGAACATGAACCACATTTTGCATCAGCGGTGAGTTTTACGTTGATCATTGCATTCTGAATTACTTGTCGACTCACTGGACATCCTGAATACACCATTCTTCGGCAGCACAATTAGGATTAGGTATCTAATTCATTATTTATTTTTAATAGGCTAGTATTTTGTCCTAGCTCTCACCAATGATCGACCATCTCGTCCAGATAATACCTTTATTCACTCTTAATTAACCGCAAGCAGATCCACGCGCTGAGAGTTCCACTCCATAGTCTCCATAGCTATTCGCAAGATGAATAATGAAGCGAAGCGCTTTGTACGAATATGAGATAACATAAGAATGGAATTCCAACCGACTCACGTCTCGTGATCCAGAGATAGAGGGTACCAGGTCTTAGAGCCATCACACCCTCACTCCCTGAATTGTATCCTGTAGAATACCGTTATGCAAGCGACGGTGATCGAGGCTCTGAAGCTTTGCAACTAGTCGTGTTACAGCGCTTAGCTTCTTCGTACATATTTTAATTAAATCTAAGGCTGCTAGATGGTAATATTTGGCTGATTCATCCTAACAGCAATATTCCAAGCATGATCGGACTCGAGTATGGTTGCGTTGCAAAAGCTGCTCCGGAGTTAAGTATCGCCTAACATTGAGAGAATACAGAACTAAAACGAGAAATAACGGCAAGATGTGCGGTTGCACCTCAACTTCCACGCTGGCCACAGCAGCCCCTCATGCTGGTGAAGCCACGCGAGTGTCTAGATACCGGTGTGAGATGTTATGTGCGTGAGCTATGTCGAATGCGTTGTTGGAGCGCGAATTGTATGAAGCGTAACTTCTGTACTTTATATTTTGAGGTCTAGGTCAGTTTTCAAACGATTTACCTAAACTTGTAGTACAAAAATTTTCCATCAAAATTATAGGTAGAATTAAGCTGCCCAAATTTAAACAGTGGATATTCTTAATCTGACAAAATAAATATGGGTTCATCAATATAAAGAAGAAAGAAAGAGAAAAGGATATAACGACCACACTCATAAAAAGTCCCCCTGATATTACCATTTGTGGGTGTTATGGACACACAGAAACACACAAATAACAGATAGATCCAGAACAGATATTTAAATTCCAACCGAATCAATTATGACCGGGATTCGAACCCGGACCGCTCCAAGCTGGCGGCAGATATTCCACCGCTGTGAAGGAAGGAGTACCTATTATAAAAATTACCTTCTATTGTCCGTCCACTATAATATGAATAAGAATGTGATGGTTACTGACAGCTCATATTTTTTTTTTTTTTTTTTACTAACTTGTATGAGCAGTTCTCTAATCCAGTATTTTTATGGACTAAGTCTATGTATAAAAAAGTCCTGAGGTAAGCAAGCAATACGCTTTAGATAAAAAAAATATCAATATCATACATAGTATAAATAAAAAATGATGTCGCCCTCTGCCTAACTCCAGCTAAAACACGCAAAGGATTTTAGACGTTTTCATCATGCTGGTGCATGTACATGTTTATAAATGTATAGTAGTAGTACTTCCTATTTTCATGCAAAGTAGTAACGTTTATTTCTTGTTCTTAAAATTATGCTTTCTCGGCGCCATTTTCTAAATTTGTAGACCGGAATGAGTAATGCATTTTAAAAATTATATGTTGAGAAAACCCCTGTACAAAGGAATACGATTTTACTAAGGCTCTAGGCACGATAACGCTGCTCGGTTAGTGAAATATTATTTAGAGAAGTTCGTTTTTACATGTTTACAAAGGTATTTTATTTCTAAATTCATAAGTAAGTCGTAACTTAACCAAGGAATAATAATAAATGAGTTGAAAACAAATATCCTATTTAATCAGTAGAATACCCCAGGGTAGTCTATTACGACCATTGTTTTTATGTCAAACTTAACAAATATTTTACCACACAGGTTTAGGCATTTTATAAAGCGAAGTCTTTTACATTTGTCGAATTATGAATCCATAGAATTTATAAATTACTTAATGTGAAGCTATTTACTAGTTGGTAGATAATTGACTCATAAGTTATTAAAGTTAATGATGATGTGATTAAATCGTCATATTCCCTTTTCTTTATTAATTCTATATCTTTCTAATACTTATGTTTGTTTTTGGTTTTTAAACATCTTTTATTTTCGATTTTGAAAGTTCATTAATAATTCAAAGAAACTAGTCTACAACTTAGCAGATTTCACTAATTACGATTAAAAATACAATATGTAGGTACGTCACTTACCACCAGGTATTATACCCGACAACTATAAATTAGCCTATATTTAAAGAAAATTATGTACCTAAAATCTCAGCGTCTCTCCATTTATCTCTCTGGGACTCATCATCACATCACATAACATAAACTTGCTTAACCTCCCTGTCATCCTTGCGTTATAAAGAATAAGATGAAATTCGTATAGAAGCAAGATTATTACTTGATATCTCGTAGAGCTCCGGTGATTTTTCCACTCATTCGTAGTACATTTTAAACATAGGTGTTTCATAAAACTTATAGGTGTTTCATGTTTAATCTAAGACATTCAAAAGACAAAAACTATCAAAGGACAAGGTAAAATTAATAAAGTAAGTAAATTAGGACAGGAAGATGTAACGTTGCCTAAGTAGGAAAGCCGCGCGCCGTCTCGAAGAGGTTCGGTGATTTCTGTAGTCATTGGTAGACCATTTAGATCATAATTTAACCTTGTAGGACATTCAAAAGACAAAAAACTTAGGACAAGAGAAAATTTATAAACTGAGTAAATTAGAATGGAAGACGCATATTTGGTAGGAAGTTCTCCCCCATAAGGTGGACTAACGATATAACGATGGACCATGACGTCACGGGAAGCCGCTGGACGCAAGTAGTGATCCTTGGGAGAGGTATGTTAAGTATGAGATGAGAGCGGTTCAGAAAATATTGTTGTAAAGAAAATGTGTATGGCGATTAGAATTCAAATACCTACATAAGATAATTCAACCTCACACAGATAATAATGTTATTTATGGTTTTCGGTTTAGGCTTGTATACTGAAATTCTTTGCAATGTAGTGGCAAGTGTGCTGAATCCTGCAATTAATTTGGCGTTTCGATTTACCGAAATAGTTAAATATAGATAAAATTCCTAAATAAAATTTAATAATGGGCACTCACTTCAGAATATACGTCTCGTACTTCGCTATATGTTTCGTAACATTCGGAGTTCCTGCATCAGGCCGAATTGCTTTGGGTGCGCGGCGTGACGCGGCCGGTTCAACTCCGCTTCCGCACTCGGCCTGATGAAGGAACTCCGAATGTTTCTTCGTATATTCTGAAGTGAGTGCCCGTTATTAAATTTTATTTAGAATGTCTCACTTAAGTTTAAATAGTTTGAAAATTCCTAAAATTACTGGACTTTAAATGACAAGATTACGTAATTTTAGGAACTGAAGGTACGCTACGTCTGTAGGTTATTTTTATTCCCTTGCAATAATAAATTAGCTGGAATCGATCGACCCTATCGTTCTCGATTGGCGTATATATTTCGATATTCAATATTGATGCATCACGTTTCATATAGCGCTTATTTTCCCGAATAGTTCCTATAATTAAATTTTTTTATATATAACGTCGTACTAGCAACCTACCCGACATAATTTTCCATATGGTTACAAAGCAATAACAAATAGGCATTGAAAGGATATGCATAGCTTATAAGTAGGTACCTACCTAATGTTCGAACTTTGTTGTCTTATGAAAAGCATAGATCTTCACATGTCTTCCTAATAGGACAAGTTGTCTTGGACAACTGGAGAAATATCCGCAGTAAGTTGTAGACGCATTCTACATAATGTAAAATTAGTAGTATTCGAGTGCGTAAAATTGTATTTGTCTGTGTTAAGTTGGTAGACTATGATTTTTTTTATTTATTTCCGGGTTTTTTAAACCGTTGCGCCTAAGAACCGGAGGTATTTTCGTAACGTTTTGCCACTGATCCACAGAGAAATGACCTTGATCTAATTTTGCAAAAACAAATCAAAATGAGTATTTTGATTTATCCAGGGGTTTTTCAAATGCTCAAGTTGATCTTAGTTGCTAAATAAAGAAGTCTGAAACACTTACCAGTAGCTCGTCTTATAAGAAACCTTGACTTTCAGCTCTCTCTTCTCTATTAAGAGAGTTCAGTTATCAGTAGGGCTAACATGCGCACCACAATACAATTTTGTCAACGCATTATCTCGAGCGTTGCGTACTTCACACTGAATAATGCCTTGCTTTAGGCACAGTTAAAATTCGCGCGCCCGAATGAATGCGGCGAAAAATTATCTCGTAGCCCGCATGTTAGCCCTATAGTCTCTTTTATGTTAATAATAACTTACTAGGTAAAGTCTTTATAAATTAAATACTAAACGAGACTGTGGGTGATGGTCTAAACATTAGAGAATTCAGGAATTAAAGTGTAACACCTAATATAGCAGCTAGATGTTTGTTTCTTACTTGTACCTATTATATACATATATTCTGTGCCAGGTGCTAGAAGGTTAAAATGTTTAGTTTAATTAATAATAAATAATAATTAGGAATTTTTAAGTGGCAAAAAAAAGATAGTTTAGTCACCAGTTTCATGATACATTTCCACCCTTTTATGATGTTACGCAACAATCACTAGCATCACAATCATTTGTACTCAGCTGTAAAGACATTTATTAAAAATCCGGTAGATTGATTGTATTGATTGTATTGTACAGGTCTGAGAGTATTTAAAAATGATCAGGCTAGTAAATTTGAGTTCTCTTTAGTTACAAATAGAAAATACTTTAGCTATCTGTTTCTACAAAGAACTACAAATAAAAAATTCAATATTCCAAATACACTTCAGAACCTATACTTGAATTTCCACAAAATTTTGTATATAAATGTGTATTCAGTGTGATTTTCTGTTCAGCATTATTAATATTAAGTAAGCTGGCAGTTGTTTATTACTGTTTGTTTTCATCCTGTTTACTCTGGAATGCTAATAGCATTTTCAAGATGTCAATATCTGTGAAGCCACTCCGTAATATTGGTAATATGAAGGTCAAGCTATGCAAGTCAAATCCTTAACTTGTTTCTTATAAACAGAGGTTGGTCTCTGCCAGCGCTTTCAGATCTGCATTCAAGGCATATGATTTGGACCCTCTTTATAATTTTGTGTTGTTACTACATAAGAAGGATTTGTTTGTACTACACCTACAGATATGATATATTTAAAAAGAGGGCCCCAATCATGACACTTGAACCGGTTCTGGAATAAACAGCAGAGTGGAACCTTTGTTTGTAAATAATCATGTTCAAAGTACAGACTATTTGTATAGGTAGTCAGGACACATATCAATACTTATTACTTATGTTATCTTATCCTCCTTTTAAATCGATTGCTCTTTTTGTGAATGATTAGAGATGGGGAACCGTAGAGTCCCATGCAGGTAGTATCAATCATTTGGCTGGAAAGGTGCACTTTCACTTTCAGCTTGTATAATAGAATTGAACAGTAGTGATGTACAGTATACCTATACATAATGTTCCCCTATAGTGCCAGAAGAATTCTCACCTTATAGATGAAGATTTCATTTCAAGTCCTTGGTCATGAATCAGCATGGATAGTCAAAGCCTCCCATACAACATCATAGCTCAATTGATCATTTACCCATATCATTCAACCTACCTACTATTTATACTTTGATGATAGAAGATAGTTGAGAATCTAACTAAATGGTCAGCATCAGTAACTGTGAGTTTTATAAATCCTTTCCCAGATTTGTTGCTCGAAGAACAGCTCGATTGTTTAAGGGTTTTCTATTGGTTCGGTTTAAACAAATGGGGTGTGTTGCTGTCCATTTATTGAAAAAAGCATACCTTATAGCTACTTAAAAACTAAATAAAAATTGTATGATGATTATCAACTAGGTTCTCTCTAAAATATTTCCAAAGGAATGTGTCCAGGGGAAATGTCCTAGAGTTTCGGTTCTGTATCAATGAATGTTACATATAGCTACCTGAACGCAATGAAAGCATCTCCGAGTTCTCCGCCTACGATGTGAACACCTCCCTCTGGTATTGAGAGGCCCCGAAAGAAATTCCTAATATCCAAGGCATTGGCCGACCACGGCAGATTCTGCAGCCGGATGATGACGCTCATTGTTGCGATTTAGTACCTATAAAAAAATTAAAAGCCTGTCCATTTTTGGTGTGTAAGTAGGACACTTAAATAAATGCTATTGGCAAACGTCTTTATGTCATGGCAAACTAATAAAAAAACGTGATATGAGTAATGCTACACACCATAGCCTACAGTACACAAAATATATTTCATTACTTTTTGATACACACAAGTAGGTTATGTACTGCATTCACGAATTGATATCGCATTGTTGGTCAGTCTTTATCGCTTTTAATTAATAGACTTTGGTCAGAGCTATGGTCAGAGCATGGTATAATAAAATTGACTACGGGTCAGAGAGTCAAGTTCATGGCAGAGTTTAGATTGTACAACGAGAATTAACAGTGAAGTGACCCTAACATCTTGGACCAACCAAACGTGAAAATCCCTTCAGACAGAAAAGCAAGCCCTGACGTAAGTAGACATAAAATGACACGCTAGGGTAAGCTAACTTGTGGTATATTATTGGAGTGGATACCGACCTAACTACATCAATTTACTTATATTAAATATAAAAATAAACTATTTATTATTAGTATAACGAGTGCTGCGCCGGTAAATACCAGGTATAATCGCAGAAGAACGGAATATTCTTTGCAGTCGTCATACAAGGACTCAATCACAAAACTTACCTAAAATACGCTAAGAACTGCCACTAAACACAAATTTAAAACAGTAGAGACATTTTAACACGAACAGTTCACAATAGGGCCACCTATCACATACGCAAATTCAGTATTCCATTCGAAAAGTGTTGAGAAACACACAAAATGACGAGTCGAAATCCGAATCAAATAACAAAATGGCGTCGTGCAGCGTAGCTAGCGGTGCGGCGGGGGGTAGGGGGGGAAATGAAACCGGAAGTTGAAATAGTGATGTTCTGATTACTGATTATCGTCATTATCGATAATAATTCTACCACCGAGAGCCCGAGAGCGTATAATTGGGTACTTGACTGGGTAGCTTAAAAAATTCAAAACGTTTATACTTAAAACTAATGGCTAAAAATATTGTGGATTTCATTCATCATTAAAAAAAAATGCACATTTAGATTTTAATAACAGCGGGTTAGTCTAGCTGTGCAAAGGGGAAATGCGGCTAGCATTTTGGGGACGTTGCCCCGATGTGGGGCTCTGGAGGATATTTTTTATTTATAGTAATTTTTATTTTATATTGTTTTATTTTGTGATTCTGTGTTTATTTCAATAAAGTTTTTTGTCGATTTTAATAATTGAATTAAAAGTATATAAGTTATTGATTTGATTAGTCAATATTTACTAAAAATGTGACGTCATAATTTACTATTTTCATACAAAAAAGCGTTTTTGACATTTCATAAAAAGTTTCTGATTTGACTAGTTGGAAAGTAGCCAATTAGGCGATTGTATTTATTTATGCAATAGGATTCCCTTCTTACAATGTAAACTAGACTCGGTTCAGCCGATGTTGTATTTTGCAAAATATGTACAAAGCTGCCAATAACTGTACCTATAATGTTATGTCAATTCAATTCAATTCTTAATTAATGGCTTTTGTATAGTCACAATTCTGCCAATGTCACGTAAACTGATAAATATAAGTATGTTTTGTTTTTTAAGTTATGTTTTTGTATGCATTATTTACAAATGTAATCTAATAAAATTAATGATTAATGTATTTTTAAATAATTTAACCATAATCAAGAATATTGTAATGAATTGTATATTGAATAATTTAATTACCATTGTAAAAATAACGTGTAACAATTGTAATGAATAAATTTATTATATTCTATTTCATAATGGCCTAATATGCTTGTAGTGGACTTTTTCAAGCCTTGTCATTGTCAGTTGTCACTCAGGCCGACTATTTTTTGTGTGCATAATTCCTTTGTTTGTGTGTACAATACGTGCATACGTGGGCCACACTAAAAGTTTTTTTTCTGACTCTCTTAGTGTATTGTCGACTTTATAAAGTAGGTCATGTAAATATAATTTATGCTAAATAATATATAACATATTAGAGGTTGTAAATAGATTAGTTTGTAATGGTAAAAGGATAACAATGAAATGGGTACCTTCTCACTGTGGGATAACGGGCAACGAAGAGGCTGATAAAGCTGCCAGAGGCCCTTCAGATGAAGATCATTCAGAATCCTTGAAGATCCCATACACCGACTTCTACGCCCAAATCGCCTTGGCGACGAAGAAAGTTTGGTTGGAAATCTGGAAAAAGAAGACGGAAAATAAAGCTTCATGGTACGCTAGTCTCCAAGAGTGCCCGCCCGCCCAACCTTGGTGGAAAAAAATCAGAGCAGACTCCCGACAGCAGATTACTCACATCAATCGCTTTAGATTTGGTCATTGTAGAACTCCCATTCATCTTAAAAGACTCGACATCAAAGACAATGATAGATGTCCTTATTGTAACACAGAGAAGGCTAATTTGGACCACTTAATAATGAAATGTAAAGAATTCAACATTCAAAGACTTCTGTTTATTGCTGAAATGTCAGAAGAGTTACAACGTGTATGTGACAGAAACAATACTGTTTACAAAGAAGTTCCGTCCACTTTACGAGAAATTCTCTCAGATGTAATTTTTTACAAACCTCTATATAATTTTGTCACTAAATCTATTGGGGAATTTTAAGACGAAGAAATAAAGGAGAAGATGATAAGAAATTTAAGAAAAAATTGAAAAGAAGACTGGCTCATAAGGACTAGATTCCAGAGCCGTAAAACGCTATAATAAAAAAAAAATGCACAGTGACAACAATATTTTATGAATTCATTGCAGTTTTTCACGCGTTATAGAAGCAGGGGGTCACTACGTCGCGTAGAAATGCCATTTTGAAGCTTTTTGAGTGCTTCCACCATTTCTTCAGGGCACTTAGCCTTTTGCCCGTAACCGTACCCTTGGTACACTCCTCCTTCAAATCAAAAGATTAGTCTAGCCCGACCAGGCTCCTTCGATATCGATATTGAACCATATACAATACAGCACTATTCAAGCTGTTCCCGCCATGCTCTATTTCGCTTTTTTTTAATATTACATATTGGTTATTTTTTACTACATAGCCGCTATCATTAAGATACCCTATCTAGAAAATGCAGTTTCGAGTGGTGTTGTTGTCTCACAGAGGAAAATACTATTAATCTTTTCTTTCTATCTAGAAAACAAGCTACAATGTTGCTATAATAAGTAAAAAATACTATTGTTACAAAATATAATAACTTTGGACTCATCTAAAAATTCTATATAGAAATCGCCGCTACCCAATGGGGAGAAAAACTGGGAACTAAATGGCGCCACCAGCGAGTGTTCCTTTTTCCTGTGATTGGTCAGTAATCTGTCAATGTCAATGTCAATATCAGTTGTGCGTCTTCTCATTGGTCTCTTTTGGAACACTCGCTGATGGCGCCATCTGCAATTAGCTTTGCGTTTTCCTCCTCATTACCCATATCGGTCGCACTATGCGCGTGGCCGGAGCAACTCAGACAAAAGGGATTTGACCCCCATTCCGAGTCGTTTCTGGTTCAAAGGTTGTCCATAGCCATCCAGCGTGGCAATGCCGCAAGTGTTATGGGCACCTTTGCACCGGGAACGACATCGGGCGGTTTAGTTTAGTTTTTATGACTGCGGTGTGTTGTTAGTGACCACTTTGTATTTATTTGTCTGAAATAACCCTCAAAACTTGTCAGACGTGGCGGAATGACCTTTCGGTTGTTTTCGCTCTGCCTACCCCATTAGGGATAAAGGCGTGATTTTATGTATGTATGTATGTATGTTGTATTTATTTGATGAATAAAAATGTTTAATATTTTATAGAAATTAAAATGAAAATAAATTACCATGAGGGTTTTTCTAGTCGAAGAGATGAAACATTATTTGAATATTATTTATTAGCGTGAAAATAAACACTTTACTATTTAGTTCCTTGTTAAGAGATCATGTGTATTTAATGTATTATTATAATATACGTATCACATTTTTTACATTGCGTTTTCTAAAAATAATTTTCAAAATTTATTCGTTCGAATAATACCAAGAATAATGGCAATAATCTTGATTTTTTTAAATCTGTTGCGGCTAGTGTGCAGCATATAATGCGCAGCATGTGAAAACGCACTACGAGAATACGCGTCACGTGCTATTTCCCGTGACAAACATTCACCAAGCGCTGCAAGAATATGCACCATGTGAACTGGCAGCACGAGAATACAAGACGTGATAACAATTACATGATACGACATATATGACGACAATTTCTACAGCGCTTGGGGAAGAAGCACCCCGAGAATACTGGTCACGTCAATGACCACTATCGTAGAGTTGAGACGGTGTCCGAGCTTGTCATCGATTCTAATTAGTAAATCAATCGATCGATTTTTCGAGTGTCTTAAGATTTTCGGGAAATAAAAATGTAACCTAAACAACAGGAAAGTATTCCGTTATAGCAG
Organism: Scrobipalpa atriplicella; assembly: GCA_029255725.1. NCBI lineage: Eukaryota > Metazoa > Arthropoda > Insecta > Lepidoptera > Gelechiidae > Scrobipalpa > Scrobipalpa atriplicella. The sequence goes on from JARACY010000827.1 coordinate 59,318, forward strand.
CCCCTCCTCCGCAGCTCGGTCGCTCACTTCGTTCGCTCCAAAGGGTCACTACTCTAACCTAACCTAACCTACTGAGGTTGGATCTGTGTAGCATGTTTTTTTTATTGCGGGATGATTTTTTGGACAGAATTCGGTTTTCTGTCACAACATCTTTTGCCTATTACCTATGCATACGAAAAAAAAAACTGACAATCAATCAAGTTGTCACTTTTTTTTTATCATGGCACAAGGTTCTTGGCAAAGGGAAAAGTTACACACGGATGAACTTTGTGACTTACGACCTTTTAGAATAAATCATATTTCAAAAAATTATTTCTCTGGAAAGAAAGGATAATTCGACAAAGTTACAATGAAAAGTCTCTAAAATAGTGTTAATCTATCTATAAATCAATTAAAAGTTTCATGTTAAAATAGTGAGGTGTCATGGATTTGCAGCAGTGTAATCAGCAGCACGAGAATACGCAGCATGTGAATTGACAACACGTTACATCCATTCTCGTGGTGCTGATTCACGTGCTGCTAATTATATGACGCTAGTTCTCGTGGTGCGCATTCATGTTTCCCCGAGGAGCGTTTGTCAGTGATGATTTTATCGAATTTGTGCAAAAATTAGCTGAAAACGGCTTGAAAAAACATAAAATAGTGATTAACATCAATAAAGTTGTTGCTTGTTTTAAAGGTGCGTATTTATTATTTTATAATTGCGACAATAGTTTATTAAAAACCGTACCTAACAAAAATAAAATAGGTTTATCTTAGCATGTCACGTAAATAATTCATTATTTTTTGTGAAATTTCACAGCCTCTATTTAAATTTTATTATTATTTGGTAAAGCTTCAGCATCAAAGAATATTACACTAGCTTACATTTGCAATTTAATAGCCTTAAAATAATCCTTTTACAAATATACTCTGAATCCCAGCATCTCTGTATTATTTTATTAAACTTATTTGACTGAAATAGATGAGAAAAATTGTAGCCTGACCTGGGTTAGTGTCATCTATCAGGCTAGCCTTTTCAAGAGGCATATCCTTTTGGGTACAATGAACTCAAATTGGTGTCAATGACCTTAAATTTTGAAAAGATTTAGCTTTTTGAGGTCAATGTCCTGACCTCCATGACCACCCTGATATTACTAGACTCCACTGGACTCTGTAACTTACCAAAGTGTTTGTTTGCAGGTTCCAAACCAAAACTAAATCTTCCAATAAATATTTAAGAAGTTATAGTTAATATAAATAAATCTAAGATGAATTTGTTATAAAATACAGTTTGCTCAAGCAGTTACTAGTATTTAGAGTTAGTGTTGTACCGGGGCAATATAAGAAGTGATGTGTGATCGGTATCCCGGGTACTTGTATGGCGGAACCCCCGTCAGTAGTTGGGATAGAAGCTTCAATTCCTTGGAAAATGTGAGTATTTGAATATTGTAGTAGAGCATGAACCCTGGATGTGTTGCAGTGTACGAGTTTCTTGCACTTCTTCTACACTGCTGTAACATGTTCTGAAGCGGTAGTAACTAGTTTTTTGCATTGTAGTTCACTTGACTTTCAATAAACAAAAACAAGTATTCCATGGAACCTATGTTGAAGAATAAAACAAATTATTCATTATTATTATGACTTCCTGTTCTGTGCAGGTTGTGTGCAGTGGAACTGAAAAACCCAGTTCTTTGCTATGGGCGGTTTTGCATCCACTTTGATAGCTGTGTTTTGCTTTAGTTACATTATTAGACTGCACACATTGTTTTCAATGTAATAATTAAATTTTTCTACAAATAGTAGTGGCTAAACTGATCGCTAAATTGCATGTAATCTTTTATTTGTTATTGATTTTTAATATAAACTCTAATCTTTTTAAATTTATTATTTACCATAATAAAAATATAGTTTTTAGATGTGAATGTAAAGTAGAAAATATCAATTTTTATTAATCCAATATTGACTGATAACCAGTAGAGATGGGTGAATATAAATGGCTCATTTGAAAGATCATTCGAATAACTCTTTATTCAAATTATTCGAATGATTTGAAATATTTATATGAATCAAAATTATCAATTGAATGAATTCAAAGAAAATTACCAATCAAAAAATGTGCAATGATACTATTAACAGTAAAATCCGTTCAAATAATATTTAAATTTTTCTAAAACCCCGAGGAACGATAATTAAAATAAACTTTTAAAATAAACTATTAAAATAAAATTAACTTAACAAATTAAATCAACTTGACACTTTGATATCTGAATGATAATTCGAATAAATCATTCGAAAGATTCATTTGATATTCCAGAAGTGAATGAATAATCGAAAGAATTCGAAATGATTCGAAAAAAAAGTATCATTCGAATGATGAATGAAAATTAGATTTTTAGAATTGAAATCATTCAAATAATACGATTGCCGAAATTTTCAACAAGAGCAACAAGGTTGATAAACTTCACTCCACCAATGTTTTTTTTTCTTTACAAGTAATGTAATATATTCAAAATACTATTACCAAAGATTCAGCCCTGTAATAGACTAGAATATATATTCCTAAATTCCTAATAGCACTAGTGTCTGAACTTAGTTTTCTGCTAAGCCTTCTTGTAAACAATGTTCTTAGTTTGCACTCAGCTCAGACACCTACATAAATTTCAAAGTTATGTATGGTCAAGTTTAGTACTGTGGAGTAGTAAAGGTTATCGCACATTACACCAACTCAATGTTTACTCCATTTCAACTCAACTCTCAGTACAGCATTCAAATGTAAGATTTGTAATTGTTTTACTTACTGCCAGGCCAATAATAGCGAAAATAATCACGTTGCGACCGGGAAAGCACTACATTTGCTTTAGTCGCAAAATTCCTTCGTTGTTCGCACTGCGTGAAACTAACTGCCTGACATCATCATCATCTATCTAGCCTTTTTCACGGGGTCGGCTACCTAATCCAGGGGATTAAACGAGGGTACTAGTTTTTAGACAGAGCGACTGCCATCTGACCTCCGAAACCCAGAAGGGAAACCAGACCCAATCCTAGATTAGGCTTTTTGCCAGGTAAGTGGCCAACCCAGCTGTCAGAGTTTTCAAGCCGCCACTGCTTAGCAGTGGCCTTTGACATAGCTTAACGACTAATATTAACCGGGACCAACGAAGGCTTCGTTACGAAGCACGGAAACGCTCGAGTTGTATACCACTACCGGTCACCCATCCATGGCCTGACTGCCTCTGTGGTCCAATAATCTGACACCAGGGTTCACCAGGTCGTCTGACTCGACGACGACAGCCAACCAAAATTCGTTATTACGAAATATCCTGCGGTAAAATGAAATACGTTTCCGACGCGTTAATGTGACGAACGATGGGTAATCTATGCGTTGCTTGATTCGTGTTGAGTCTATGTAATGTGCGAAGACCTTAAGAGCATCTGCTACAATAAACGCCATAGTTCAGTTTATGCTGGTTGTAAGGTAAAAAATTCAACGGCCATTGCAGCTTGATCTCTATGTACAATAACGTGCCTGAGCCTAGTACTATTATATATTCTGTGCCTGAGGTCAGGTTTCGCTGGATGTTTATCTTTTTGCTCAAACTCCAGCTGCTATAGAGCTGAAAATATGAACATCAGAAACCTATCACTACTAGCAATTCGTCGTCGAAAGTTCTTTTATTTAAAGACGCCAACAGAATGATTATGACGAATTCATATAAGAGTTCCTAGTCGACGAACTCTAAGGAATATTTTATAATTCTTACTTATGTTTCGAACATAAACCGTATAGATTTATCAGCAAATCTAGTAGGCCATTAAATTTTAGTTTTTGTTATTTGTTTGTGGTGTGCACACGGGTTTTTTCATTATCATTTATTTAGCTCAAGTCTTGTTCTCTTCTTTCACGTTAATTTGGTTTTGTTCTCCGTCAGCTTGAGGATAGCTAAGCTTTATCCTTTGCAGCGTCAAAGGTCCAGCTACCACTGTAAGTTTTTTATATTGTTTTATTTTTTTACTAATTTATAGGCAAACCATTTGTCCGCCATCTTACCTGATGGAAAGTGACGATGCACACGCACGATGATGGAGCATGTTTGCCTAGATAATGCCTATTCATTATTGCCTTAAAAATGCCCAGGTTATAACGTAGGATATGTAGGATCCGCAGGCAGGGAGTCCCGCGCGGTAATTTATGCGGCGTTTGAGGTACATAAACATAAGCTGCCGATACGGTGTATTTTGCTATTTATTTTAAGCACTTGATTTTTTTTTACTCTACTTGACTTAGAATAGGCGCTATGCTTGCACAGCAGCTTGGATTCCCTGCTTCAGAAAGAAGGTTAAATTATTCATATTATCTTCAAGCCACGACCGAACCCACGCTATGCCCATTCTGGCTATAGCTTTCGCAGCCTACCTCGAAAATAATTAACAAAAATAATAATTTAGGGAATGATAGCTAAAATCCATTATTAATGACTTCTGTAACAAACGTTTCAAGCAAGTTCCATTTACATTGGAAGTATGCCAGGCTCTTGTCGCGCTGTGCTAGATCTAGGCTCGACAGGGACCCAATCAGGATTACTTTTGGGGGGTCATATTGTTCTTCTTTCTTTTAGTGTCTGTATTTTAGACCCTAGACCAAAAGCAGATTCTCTGTGCCCTAGAAAAACAACTCGTAACTTTCAACAAATCTTAATTTTGATAGTGCATTTATGTATAAGAGTTTTTCTGCAATCCATAACTTATACCAGAATACTTAAGTTCTTGTTAATCTACTGATCAGCATATCTATGCTTGACATCTGTCAAAGCATTTAGTGCCCGCCCGGAAGCGACCTTTGATTGTCTTAAGTTAGCTTAGAAATTGACCTTAAATATAGCCAGTTATTAAATCCGATTAAGTGTTTATTTTAGCTTGATTTGTAATACGAGATTCTGAAAATATCGCGTGAAGTTAAAGTCAGCCTACGCTTCCGGCTTGCGTTTTGGTGGTTGGTGACTATCGGTGTTCCTAATCAATTTTACTGCTGACACGCAAAAGCTCCGTTTTTTTTAACCTTTGTGTATGACGTGACGTGGCTATTTAAATAAAACAAGCCATGGAATACCTAATAACTAATCACGCCTGTATAGGCAGAGCAACCACAGCTTATCAGAATTATAAAATATATTTTTAAGGGGCTTGCGGAGATGTGGTTACTAGTCAGCCCATTGCCTACCTATATATTGCGACTTTTTAACACCAATCCAGCAAATTTTATAATCTGTCTTCCTGCCTGTTTGAAGATTTCTCTTGATCGATGAACCCAATCAAATCACTAGATACAACTGTATACGTTTTAGTCCGGGCAAACATTCCCAACGGGAAAATTGGAGAATTAGTTTATCTAATGTATTTGAATTTTCCCCCTTATTTAGTCGGATATAGCCCTATGTCCCTACATTGCATAGCATAACATTTATATTCCTATTCTCTACATTGTAATAAAAATCCGAAGGACGGATAATTCCCAGAGAGACTTGTATCATGTCTCGCACCGGACATTTGATATCTTTGAATATCTCTGCTCTTATTAATGTCTATTTTCGTATACTGCCCTTAGTGTATAACGTACGTAAAATAAACAATCAAATAGGTGTGTGATTTGGTGTCTTATCATGTTTTTATCAACCAAATTCCATGTTGACGCTGTGTTTACCCCGTAAGAGACGAAGGCTCACGCCTGTATGTGAACTACATAGTATATTATGTACCTACTTATTTAAAAAGTTGTCGTTTTCCACCTAAAATAGAACCTATTAATTATTTATAAATTACTTTATATTCAGAGTTTAATGAAATCAGTTCAGATCTTTATATAATAGGCGCTACAAGCTTATTGAGTTATTTGCTTCTTGGTAAATGTTTCCAAACGTCTAAGGGTCTCTACAGGCAAATTGCAGAGGCAACGCGAGCGTGAAAAAACCCTGTGACCCGGCGTCAACTCTACATTTCTCTGCACCGAATTATCGCGCGAAAATAAACGTCTTTCGCTTTCGAGTAAAACTAATGTATTTTTAACATTATTGTGATGATTATATTAAACATCATCGGTTTTATGAGGTTCAGAAACTGCATTTCCGCTTGCACTGCGTGAATTTTCGCTGCAGCGAATATCTCGTGACCAAGCCGTAACGTAAAACGTGTAGGTATTCTTTCTGTTGCGACCCTTATAAAAATCCTGAAGGTCGCATGTTTTTATTGACCATGTTTTAGCCTCCTTATCCTTCTTTAAGTCTATAAATGGAACCTCTGGTCAATGGCTTTTTCCGTGCTTATCGCTTAATTAGTCGGAATTTAGGCAAGTACTTGGCTTAGCCTCCTTAAACTTTTACTTCCATTCTTGATATAAATTTGATATTTGTATAAGAATTAAATGTACTGTGTATAAATAACATAAGTCTACCAGTAGGTACAGTCAGCAAAGGAGACATCTGGGCAGGCCCGCTTGAAACGGATGAGATTATTTCAGGAAATTGTTTATGGATTTTCATGAAATTTCGTATGTTTGCACAATTGAATTACTGCAACAAGAATACGAAATTTCATGAAAATCCATAAATAAATTCCTGAAATAATCTCATCCGTTTAGAGCGGGCCTGCCCAGATGTCTCCTTTGCTGACTGTACCTATTCGCTTTAGTTTATTAATATTTTTTAATATTAATATTAAATAATTTTATGAAAGGTTTATTTATTACATTATACTTATTTCATTACAACAAATTTTATCCCATACTCAAACCCTTTTTTTTTACGCTGCGGACCTCCCGAAAAACTGCTGAGTGCGGACCATCCAAAATGGGGGTAGGACATAGAGAGGAGTTGAAGGTCGGAATTTTGGAAGAATTCCATTACGATAGCCATAGAAATAACTAGGCCTCTGAGATAACTAGGTCATGGCTCAGATCTCCTATATGGATAACATATTAATTTTGCCTAGGAGCTATGAAATGTTTTCCCGTACATTCACAGTCATTTTATTTGATACGAATTTTATATCGCTGAGATTGTGACTTTTACAGCTTTGAAAAGACAAATCTTTCGTATTATATGGTACCATAGCCCACTTTTAATGTTTCTGAAACAGTAAATGTTAGGATGTTTGCGTCTTTGTATTGTTGACCAGAATGAATCATAGTCGGGGGGTTCTCCCTTCCCTGATATTCTTATTTCATCCACGTACAGAATCTAATCTGAATCCCTACAGAATAATCCGCTACTCAACTATTCTATTAAGTCAATTTTCTTGCGATCTTCCACGCCTCACGCCTGCCGCGACAAAAGACTCGACGGCGAGTTTGGCGCGAGAATCGATAGGGTTCCTATAGTAGACCCGTTATAGGTCACGGCCGTGCTTGTCCTAGTTTTTCGGCTGATTGTAAACTTTATTATGTATCCGTCAAAGACCACTTTAGTTGTAGACGAGACGCCGCGTGGTTCGGGACACGTTGTGAAGTTGTGATGTTGTGGCTTGAGTGTCTGTTTGACACGTTAATCTTTGCGTTTGCGCGTGTGGATATTGTGTTTGCACGATGGTTATATTACCGCACTTTATGCTCCTTTCGTATTTAGTTCAAACGCTTTGGTATGCAAATCATCTCTTCTTTTGCATTCATAATTTTCATTTCTGTATGGAAATGTGTGAAGGCATGTATGTACGAATATGTGTACATTTATTGGGCCATCTTTCATGTGTTCTTATTTTTATTACCACTTTAATATCTTTTATGCGAACTTTTAATTTTTAATTTTTTAACTTTTAATTTAACTTTTAATTTTTTCATGAATCAAGTTGCCATGAATGTAACATTTTAATTTTGTTACAAAACCTAGCAAATATTAAGTATTCTAATTAAAGTAAAATAATTAAAATCAGCATAATAAAATTGTTAACTGCTAATTTAATATAGGCACGATAAAATAACATTTCTTCAAGTAGCTTGTTTTATTTCAAGTAGTTTGCATTTTAAGTGTTTTAAATGCAGTCTTGAAGTGATAAAAATAATATTTAGAAATTGCTCAACCTTTCTTTCATGCTGGACTGAGAGTGTATGAAAAACATAGAATGTGCCAGATGCATCTCCTTCCGGTCATGCTGTAAAAACCAGCTATGGGTTTCGAAGATTTCAGTGTATTGTAATTTAGGCGATGGGCTGATAATCTGTCACTATAGCAATATACAGAACTATCTGGATTACCCCTCAAAACTTGTCAGACGAGCCTTTGTTTAGGTCGTTGTCGTTTCCACCCCGTTATTATTATTTATTGGCTATACGCCACTCCAACTTTTCACAGTCACATTGCGGTTGCACGGCTCCCCTATTTTTCGAATTAAAATATGGAAATATAATTTCACGAGTTCCAGTGGCGCATGCAGTTTGTTTGCGGATAGTTTTTGTTCAGTCCATTTGCCAGTCGGTATTCAGTTTGAAATTGAGTTTCACTGTACTTGTTCGTTTTGTACGCAATTTTCGGTCTATATTCGGATTTCGGAAGGAAATGAAAAAACATTTTGACTTTCCCATACAAAATGACCACCTCGATCGACTAATTTGTTTCATTTCCTGAATGAATTTCCTGGTGAAAGTTGTTCAGTTTCGTTGACTGAACAACCCCTATCAGTTTGCGGGAAGCTGTCCATTTTAGGTTTTAATCGTGGTTCAAACTCTCTAAATAAAAAAATAAACCATTACTTAAGAAACATTACGAGTACATGCATGACTCTGCAAGATCAATGTTGTATTTGGCAGTGACTTTTACCAAGTCTAAATGTAGTTAATGAGTAACCTTTTACGGCATACAAGTCCAAATATGACCACATTTTTTTTAGTTATTTTGACTTAGTAAATGTAAGTAATAGAGAAGAGGCCTATACCCTGCAGTGGGTCGATGTGGGCTGAAAATGATGATTGTGATGATGATGAAATGTAACTAACTAAACATAAATAAATTATCAAAAATGTGTGGTTATGTTTAAACTTGTATTCGTTAATGTTTTCTTTTTTTTCACTTAAGACCTGGGCTCTTTTCGGTGGAGCAAATTCCATTTTTTGTCCAACATTAAATTCCACGTATAACATTTCCAGCAAATCCAACACCAGTACGGTCGTCGGGTCGGCGCAACGCGTTGTTGGGGCAGCATGTCTGAGGGCGGAGGCGTGGCAGGCGCGGGGGACTCCTGCAAAACCAACCTCATCGTTAACTACCTCCCGCAAACCATGACAGAGAAGGACCTCTATGCTATGTTCATGACCATCGGCCCTATAGAGAGCTGTCGCGTCATGAAGGATTTTAAGGTCAGTAAATAATATAAGACCCAGTGATTAACTTTGCGGGACACCATAAGTTCATTCATTAAATACCTCCCGCAAACCATGACAGAGAAGGACTTCTATGCTATGTTCATGATCATTCATGACCATCGGATCGACCCTATAGAGAGCTATCGCGTGAGTCGCGTCATGAAGGATTTTAAGGTCAGTAAATAATATAGGACCCAGTGATTAACCTTGCGGGACACTATAATTTCCATCGTCAACTATCTCCCGCAAACCATGACAGAGAAGGACCTCTATGCTATGTTCATGGCCATCGGCCCTATAGAAAGCGGTCGCGTCATGAAGGATTTTAAGGTCAGTAAATAATTAGGACCCAGTGATTAACCTTGCGGGACGCGAACTTCCCGCAAACAATGAATGTCAAAGAAGAACCTCTATGCTATGTTCATGACCATCGGCCCTATAGTGATCTGTGGCGTCAAGTTGTCGCATTATCAGCCCGAAGTGTGTAATGTTAAATTCAAGCAGACCTTTTATTCCCTGGATAAATCCCTTTATAGGCTTCTACGACACCCGCGGGAATATGGGGTGATGCAAAATTATGATCCGGCACCACGTGGGCAGTTGTTTGTAAATTAATTATAATATAGGCCCCAGAGGTTAACCTTGTGGGACGCAATTAGTTCATTTAATAGAATATGAATACTGAATGTTTTGTGACTATAGTTTGGCTTCCGCTGCTGATGTATGAAATGAACCGTTGTAGTAAGTTACTAATCTTGTTAAACGCTATTTGCGAAAGTAATATTTTGTGGACGACCTTGTCAAATGCCTTATGAAAAACCAAAGTTGCCACGCTATTAAATCATAATAATGTTTTCAGTCTTCGATTGGTATGTTTTAATTATACAAGCTTTCCGCCCCGCGGTTTTACCCGCAGTTAAGGAAGTAAATGTATTTTCCCAATCTATCATCCTGCCAAATTTTATACGAATTGGTTCAGCCGTTGATGCGCTTTCATGATTGAAGCGCTCGTTGATGATTGAAGCGCTCGTAGGTCAAATGGTTAGTGCTTATTCATTCCGTTAACGAATATTAAGCAACCATCGCCGTGGCCAGGCCATGGATGGGTGACCGGGAGTGGTATAAAAACCCGGCAAAAGCCTAATCTAGGATTGGGTCTGGTTTTCCTTCTGGGTTGCAGAGGTCAGATGGCAGTCGCTTTGTGTAAAAACCAGTACCCTCGATCAATCCCCTAGTTTAGGTAGCCGACCCGTGAGATACGGGATAAGGCTAGGGAGATGATGATGATGGTTCAGCCATTGATGATGAAATGTTTTCCCAGTTTGTAAATATTTTTATTATTAATTTCCAGACTGGCTATAGCTACGGGTTCGGGTTTGTCAACTTCACTCGGGAAGAAGACGCAGCGAGAGCCATAGACACCTTCAACGGATATCAGCTCAGAAATAAACGATTAAAGGTAAAAATTGCGTTTTTAGAAATAGTTCAGGACTAGATACGGTTCTTGTGTGACTATTTTCTAAAATAGACTACTAGTTACTATAATTACTTTACTATTTTGCCAATAAACCCGTTGTAATTTGCTTTATCACCATCTTTTCAAACGGTAATCCTTCTTTTATAACAAATCGCAGTCCTGCTGATGAGTCAATAACAAAAAGGAGTAGCAAAAAGTACCACTGTCGTCGCCAAGACAGTTTTGATAGCAACGCCACTCTTGTCTTTAACAAAACTGTCTTTGTGTAGTAATAGGAAAATAAGGGTGTTACAAGTTCATTCCTTTTCTAGCCATTGTTCCAATGTCATATACTTTCAAGACCCAATAAAAATTTTGAACTTTATACATCTCCTCTTTCAGGTGTCATACGCCAGGCCGTCAGGAGACGACATAAAAGACACAAATCTTTACGTGACGAACTTACCGCGCGCCATAACCGAGGACCAACTAGAGACGATATTCGGCAAGTACGGGCGGATAGTGCAGAAACATATCCTGAGGGATAAGAGCAACGGCACGCCCAGGGGAGTGGCCTTTGTCAGGTAAGGCTCTGGATAATTTATCTAAAGTACCTAAGTACTTACCGTAAGAGTACTTACCGTAGAATAATTGAAGAACAAATAGTATAATATATTTCATCTTAAACATAATACGACTATTTTTAATATAAAAGCGTCCTCCTCTCTCAATTTCCAATTTGCCGTGCCCGACAGGGTCCATAATGCTTGAACTATCCTGTGATTACACCAACTATGTTACCATTGTGGAATGCAAATAAATAATTGATTGATTGATTGATTGATTTTGGCTGCCTTATTTACTAGTGTCGTATCAGGGACAAAAATACAAAATCAATTTCTAGGGATATTCTTTATAAATCGCGAGCGAAGCGATCACGAAATATCACGTTACTGATCGAAATATGTTAACTTATATCGCGGAAGGTCGAGATTTCACGTTATTGACCGCGGTTTATAATAAACATGCACAAGATTAGCGAGCGCGAGAATGCACGTTACTAATCGAGGTCGAGGTAACATTAAACTTATATCGCAAGTGCGAAATTTTTGTGATTGATCGAGGCATATTAACTTATCGAGGTACATGAACTGTGAGTCCCGATCACCTGGAAACAGTCTTTCGTAAATCTTACTCTACTATAAAAATCTCTTTCCAGATTCGACAAAAGAGAAGAGGCACAGGAGGCGATAGCGGCACTCAACAACGTGATACCAGAGGGCGGCACTGAACCGCTCAGCGTGAAGGTGAGTGGCGACATCTGTTGATGGCTTTAAACCATGAACGAATACAAGTCCAAATCCATTTTTGATAATTCATTTTTGTTTAGTTCTTTTACACATACATATTTATCACGCCTGTATCCCTGATAAAAAATTAGTGGTAATATTTGGACTCGTATGCCGTAAAGGGTAAGGAAACGCAGAGAGTCGTCAATACTCGCTAGTAACGCATCCGGAACGGTTTACGCGCATTAGATCAAGCGTGTTTCACATTCGACCACGCGTGTTTCATACCTGACAACGCGTGTTTGGCATGCGACCACGCGTGTTTCGCATCCGACCACGCGTTTTTCTTATTCAACCGCGTATTTTGCTACGCGTGATTCGCATCTGTTAAGTGTGTTTCACATCTGGCCACGCGTGTTTCACATCCGTCCACGCGTATTTCTCGTCTGATCACGCGTTTCGCATCCGAGCACGCGTATTTCGCTCCTGTGCTCGCGTATTTCGCTTCCAACTACGCGTGATTCGCATCTGACCAAGTGTGTTTCACATCTGACCACGCGTATTTCTCGTCTGACCACGCGTATTTCGCATCTGACCACGCGTGTTTCGCATCCGACCACGCGTGTTTCGCACCCTACCACGCGTGTTTCGCACCCGACCACGCGTGTTTTGCATCCGACTACGCGTGTTTCACATCCGACCACGCGTGTTTCATATGTCATATTAAGAGACGCATGTCCAGCAGTGAACTTCTATGTGATATTTTTATTATTACCAGCGAGTGAAAGAATATCAAATATAAGCTAGCGTTCCCTCTGCGTTTTTCTTTATTAGTAAAACAGCACTGACAGATTTGATGATATGCGGCACTTCACTTGAAGGTAGGTATTACACATGAAGTAATGTAGAGAACACCGGTATTTATCAGTGTTCATGTTTTAGTTATACAGTTGAGCTGTTTATCGATAGAGAAAAGTAATAAATATTCAGCGATGCTTGCGTGCTCTTGCGCCTTGCAGCAAATTGCTGATCGAAAATGACAATAAATAACTCGTAAAGACCAAAACGTAAGTGCTTATATGCGATGCAAGCTGCTTATATCAAACCCATCGATTATACATAAGCTCATGTTTTTGAATCCAGCGCCAAAATCGCAGAAAGGCCTACATATTTATAGCTGCCATTATAAATCAGATGAATAAAACAAACAAACTTCTGAATCGACAGTCGATTAGTAATATTACTATTTTGTAGATAAGTTTATTTTATTCTGACTAACAAAATATCACACTCCTAAAAGTAAGAATAAGTACTGCAAACGTAACGTAAATATAATTTTCATCCCATCTATTCGAAAACGACGACTTTAATCGCATATAAGTGCGCCTAAAGTTGATGCTTCTAAGCGACATAGGTACTATTACTCTACTCTTTGCTAGAGACTGTCCCAGCAGGGTAAAAATGAGATTTTAATCCTCTTTATGAAAATAAGTGCGATTAAAAGAACTTTTAATCGCACTTTTTGAATTTGGAACCTCTTTTTCTTTTTTTCTTGATTTGGTTTGGCATGACTGACGCGGAGTGAAAACAAAATAGTTAGATGTCGAATTCAAATAATGGGTACACTGGCTGGTTAGACTGCGCGACGGCTGATAAAAAAAAAATTGAAAATGCACGAACTACGGCACGAGTGGGCAGCAGGGTTTTATAGGGAGCCCGTGTTTTCGACTCTTTTTACGAATTATTAAATATTCAAAATGAGGTCTTCTAGCAGTGAAATTACCTATAACATTCTTATTCTATTATATTTAAATTTACAAGTGTTAGTTAGGCGCCTTTTTTTCTCATAGAGGGGGATGAAAAGTAGAGTGTATCACTCGGGAGCAAAAATATTTTTGGCTCGGGCGACGTACTTTGAATCCCTCGCTACGTTCAGGATTCTACTTTAGAATCCCTCGCTACGCTCGGGATTCTACTCTAGAATCCCTCACTTCGCTCTGGATTCAAAAAAACGCCCTCGCCTTAAAAATATTATTTTACTCCCACGTAATAAAATCTACTATTTCATCCCATCTATTCAAAAACTACGACTTTAATCGCATATAAGTGCGCCTAAAGTTGATGCTTCTAAGCGACATAGGTACTTTTACTCTACTCTTTGCTAGAGACTGCCCCAGCCGGGTAAAAATGAGATTTTAATCCTCTTTATGAAAATAAGTGCGATTAAAAGAACTTTTAATCGCACTTTTTGAATCTGGAACATCTTTATTTTTTTTCTTGATTTGGCATGACGCGGAACGAAAACAAAATAGTTAGATGTCGAATAAAAATTATGGTATGAATAAACACTGGCTGGTTAGACTGCGCAACGGCTGATTAATAAAAAAAGAAACAAATTGAAAATGCACGAACTACGGCACGTAGGCAGCAAGGTTTTATAGGGAGCCCGTGTTTTCGACTCTTTTTACGAATTATTAAATAATTCTTCTAGCAGTGAAAGTACCTATAACATTCTTATTCTATAATATTTACAGCTGCAAGTGTTAGTTAGGCGCCTTTTTTTCTCATAGATGGGGATGAAAAGTAGAGTGTATCACTCGGGAGCAAAAATATTTTTGGCTCGGGCGACGTACTTTGAATCCCTCGCTACGTTCAGGATTCTACTTTAGAATCCCTCGCTACGCTCGGGATTCTACTCTAGAATCCCTCACTTCGCTCTGGATTCAAAAAAGCGCCCTCGCCTTAAAAATATTATTTTACTCCCACGTAATAAAATCTACTATTAAATTACAAAAATTAACGAAAGGCACTAAATTAACACTTTGCATGTTATTAAATTAAGCAATATTAGTATAAACAATTCTTCTATATTATAAATTCAACAATATAAATGTGCATGCACCTGATTGGCTGGGGTGTGGGTCTAAATTGTCTCCCATTGGTGCGTTGCAGTCGTGCGGGCGGAGCGCGGACGCGGCGATGATGGCCAGGTTTACGCCCATCTGCTCGCGCTCCCACAGTCGCAGTCGACTCCACTCTGACACTATGGTGCGAGC
>JARACY010000828.1:0-74419 GCA_029255725.1 Scrobipalpa atriplicella
TCGACGACATATGTGGTTTTCGCATACTGGTATTAGATAGAATATATTTTATTACGATGTTCTTGGCGTCGTTTCCATTGGTGCAGCCTTATTAGTGGCAGGCCTAATAACTTTATAGAAAAAAAGCTGCTAAAACCACGGCCCTGGATCACGTGGAATAGTTCGAACGCGACGGCCGAAGTTTCGCCGGCTGGACGCCGCCATGAAGCAGACATGAAGGCGAAAATTCTTAAACCACTGGATGCAAAAGACCTGAAGGCAAAGTAGTCCTATTTATCGTCCCAAGAAGATTCCAAACCACAGATCAATTTAACTAATGTTTTTCGAAATTATATGTAAAAACCATATAGTAAATATAATATACTAAGTAGAACTTGCATATATTTGATACTTTTGCGCTTTTACCGTGAAGTAAATTATCGCAAGGAAACTTGCACACACCTGCGAAGAAATTCTAAGGTGGTGATGTCGTCCTAATGGCCGCAATTCAGAGTAGGCTCGAGTCCCTCGGTGGGGACCTATATGAGCTGTGATGATCAGGAGAGGCTGGCATAGATTAAAAGTACTAGTGTAAAACACATTCGCGCTAATTTATCTAAACATCCATCGATCAAAGCAAACGCAATAAATTCCAACTATGTTCCTCTGACATACTTCCGACTAGGGAATGCAATCTCGCGAGATATTTTATAATGTTCACTTGATAAATATTTGATTATCTAAACTAACAAAAACATTTTTTGGATGTGTAGATCAAATCTTCGCGAGATTGACTTTTATAATCTCGCCAGATCTCGTCCAAATTCGGACCGATTGCATTCCCTACTTCCGACTTCGTAGCTTCCGACTAATTAAAGCTTGCAAACTAGCAACTTACTTCTTCCGAGTTGGAACATTCTTCCGAGCTTGATAAATCTTCAGAGCTCCCAGCTGAACTCTCTTCGCAGCTTAAATAACGATCTACCATTTCACTACACATTTTAACATGAACTGCGCGTTGGGTCCGGCTTCCCGACTGCACAAGATGTAGTTGATTGCAGTCCTTCAAATGATTGCCCTCAGCTTGAGCGCAGGCGCAAGTAGTGCGACGAAAATAACTATTGCAAATTGGCCTATAGAAACTGATATTGAGTTGTCCAGTGTCGGCACTAGACACGACACGATGTACCTTCATTGTTGTTTGCACTTCTGAGCGATCGGCAGCAGAACAAATAATATAAAAAACCTATGACTGACTGAATGATGACTACCAGAAGAAGACCAAATAAAATAATGATGATTAATGACAACTCAGGTACGCAGGTATGTGAAACATTTTTGTACTGTTCTTTCATATAAATAAAAAAAAAACAGGAAAATCATGATTATATAGGGTTTTAATTTTAAAGTTTTACCAGTAGGCGAAAACGTCCTCATAGTTTAGAATTCCGAAGATGAAGTAGCTGCCTTGTCGGCATGGGGACCTTTGCCCTATATTTTTTTTTGGATTCTAAGCAACCAAGGTATGGTATGGAAGATAATATACTAACCTTTTCTTTGAGTTTATCTCGTTTTTCTTTTTCCTTCTTTTCCTTTTCTTTTTCCTTCTTTTTCTCCTTTTCAGACAACTCTTTCTGCTTTGTTGTGTCTTCTAGAACTTTCTCTTTATCCCTGGATTTTTCTCGTTTCTCTTTATTCTTTGTAGGAAATTTGAATGATTTTGTCTTCTTTGACTTAGACGGACTTCTGCCAAAAAATAGCTAAACTATATAAACAAAATTAAATACATACCTGTTTTGGGAAAGATTTTCAGCCACGATCATTTCAGAGATAAGTTAGAATTTAATAACAGATCTGTCTTGGGCTACTTTAGCTGAACTGAATAGACAGACTGCACTAAGTTACCTCCTTAATAGTGTCTTGTTTAACACCCTATAATAATGGTGACCATCCTTTGTAAGAATAAAAATATTTTTTTACTCCCAATTCCTACAGCAATTATATTAAGATGTTCTGATCATAAATAACTTCTTCTTCTTCTTTATAAGTTAACAACTTAATTTTTAGAAACTGATATGGAGCCCTTTCATTTAATTTGATACCCACAATACAGAAAACAAAGAGGATTAAACAAAAATTATATTTTTGAATTTGTTTTTCTTACTTCAGGCAAAAATGATGTTTTTCGCTAGATTTATTATGCTAGATTCTAATTCTAGTCGTTACTGCACTTATGGCTGTTTTACATTGTTGAAGGGGTAAGTACAGTCCATGGTCCTATTTTGATTCCAGTTGTAAGGCAAGTTGAAAGCTAACTTAAAAACCTACTTAAAGAAGAGTTTACACAGTTCAACTTACCAAGTGTCCTAATGCACTATACGTACTACTGGGTACAATGTAAACCAGCCATTAGATAGAGGCTCTAGCTGCTAAAAGGATATCTATTTATTTATTTCTTTTCTTTTCTTTATTACAGGGATAACAACAGCTTTTTTCTTAAATATATTACAGAGTTTTGTACTTAAACAGCCAATAAAAATTATCCACAAATTAATTACTTGAGTTCAAGCTAACAAACTCGCAATGTGTAAGTGAATATTAGTTAAATAACATTTTAGATATTTTACTTTTAAATAAGTCACATACTTTTTTCTAATACCTACTATCAATACAAGAATTTAGTAACACGATTGTAGCATAGGTATTAAAAATGCTACAAATATTATGTATGCGAAAGTTTTGATACCCAATCACATTTCAAATTCAACCACTAGACAGATCGAGATGAAACTCGGCACACATATAGGTTAGGTTCTGGAATAGGCCATAGGCTTTTAACTGTGGGAAAACCTATATTCCCACAGGAAAACTCATTTAAATTGGGTGAAACAGCAGGCAGAAAGCTAGTTTTTAATAAAAAGAAAGTACTCACTTAGTGTCTGTATCTTCTTCAGGAGAGCTTTCCCCTTCTAGAGCCGCATACCCTCTATCCTTTTTAGACTCTTTCTTGTCCTTCCGGCGACCCAGCAGGTCTTTCTTGCTTGGCTTCTCATGGTCTCCTTCACTGACTGATAAAAGATTTGTTTTTAGTATAATCCTTTATAATTACTTAATTTACCTATTTACTTAATTTCTAATGAAGAAAGTCAGAATATTGGAATTGAATTTTGGACAATAGGTAATAAAGCACAAGCAGAAAGTATAATATTCAAAGAATATTTTTGTGTTCTGTCTATCTATGATGTATATTGCAGCCGGTAATAAATAATGGTCACCTTATCTTATACATACTTTGCATTACTACTGTGCATGTATGAAAATTTGCTGTTCCAGTAATAAATTTAATATTATGATAATTTTTTAGTATCAATGTAAAGTCACGATGTCTGAAAGCGTTAAAATTGATCCAAAAAAGAAATGGATTTTGAGAGCCCAGATGTAGAAAAGGATTTTCCAGGACTTTATGCTTCAGAATCCGGACGCAAGAGCAATGAAAGTGATTGTGAGTATGGTTTACACTTTTGGTCCCTTATAAGTTGATTATCTCACCCTTTAATTAATAGGTTATTGATATACAACTACAGAACGTTTCCATTAAAATTGCCTAGGGTATACACAATAATTAGCAATGACCTAATACAATATGATGTGATTGATGAGCTAACCAACAAACCACAAGGACAAACGACCTACTAAAATCTGCTCTCGAAATTAACTCCGAAACCTGAAGCTTTCTTTAAGTTTGAATGATGAAGAGATCCGCGTCCCAACGTCCGTTAATAACTAACAAATAAGTCAAGAAACAGTCAGACATCGTGACTTTACATTGATACTAAAAAATTATCATAATATTAAATTTATTACTGGAACAGCAAATTTTCATACATGCACAGTAGTAATGCAAAGTATGTATAAGATAAGGTGACCATTATTTATTACCGGCTGCAATATACATCATAGATAGACAGAACACAAAAATATTCTTTGAATATTATACTTTCTGCTTGTGCTTTATTACCTATTGTCCAAAATTCAATTCCAATATTCTGACTTTCTTCATTAGAAATTAAGTAAATAGGTAAATTAAGTAATTATAAAGGATTATACTAAAAACAAATCTTTTATCAGTCAGTGAAGGAGACCATGAGAAGCCAAGCAAGAAAGACCTGCTGGGTCGCCGGAAGGACAAGAAAGAGTCTAAAAAGGATAGAGGGTATGCGGCTCTAGAAGGGGAAAGCTCTCCTGAAGAAGATACAGACACTAAGTGAGTACTTTCTTTTTATTAAAAACTAGCTTTCTGCCTGCTGTTTCACCCAATTTAAATGAGTTTTCCTGTGGGAATATAGGTTTTCCCACAGTTAAAAGCCTATGGCCTATTCCAGAACCTAACCTATATGTGTGCCGAGTTTCATCTCGATCTGTCTAGTGGTTGAATTTGAAATGTGATTGGGTATCAAAACTTTCGCATACATAATATTTGTAGCATTTTTAATACCTATGCTACAATCGTGTTACTAAATTCTTGTATTGATAGTAGGTATTAGAAAAAAGTATGTGACTTATTTAAAAGTAAAATATCTAAAATGTTATTTAACTAATATTCACTTACACATTGCGAGTTTGTTAGCTTGAACTCAAGTAATTAATTTGTGGATAATTTTTATTGGCTGTTTAAGTACAAAACTCTGTAATATATTTAAGAAAAAAGCTGTTGTTATCCCTGTAATAAAGAAAAGAAAAGAAATAAATAAATAGATATCCTTTTAGCAGCTAGAGCCTCTATCTAATGGCTGGTTTACATTGTACCCAGTAGTACGTATAGTGCATTAGGACACTTGGTAAGTTGAACTGTGTAAACTCTTCTTTAAGTAGGTTTTTAAGTTAGCTTTCAACTTGCCTTACAACTGGAATCAAAATAGGACCATGGACTGTACTTACCCCTTCAACAATGTAAAACAGCCATAAGTGCAGTAACGACTAGAATTAGAATCTAGCATAATAAATCTAGCGAAAAACATCATTTTTGCCTGAAGTAAGAAAAACAAATTCAAAAATATAATTTTTGTTTAATCCTCTTTGTTTTCTGTATTGTGGGTATCAAATTAAATGAAAGGGCTCCATATCAGTTTCTAAAAATTAAGTTGTTAACTTATAAAGAAGAAGAAGAAGTTATTTATGATCAGAACATCTTAATATAATTGCTGTAGGAATTGGGAGTAAAAAAATATTTTTATTCTTACAAAGGATGGTCACCATTATTATAGGGTGTTAAACAAGACACTATTAAGGAGGTAACTTAGTGCAGTCTGTCTATTCAGTTCAGCTAAAGTAGCCCAAGACAGATCTGTTATTAAATTCTAACTTATCTCTGAAATGATCGTGGCTGAAAATCTTTCCCAAAACAGGTATGTATTTAATTTTGTTTATATAGTTTAGCTATTTTTTGGCAGAAGTCCGTCTAAGTCAAAGAAGACAAAATCATTCAAATTTCCTACAAAGAATAAAGAGAAACGAGAAAAATCCAGGGATAAAGAGAAAGTTCTAGAAGACACAACAAAGCAGAAAGAGTTGTCTGAAAAGGAGAAAAAGAAGGAAAAAGAAAAGGAAAAGAAGGAAAAAGAAAAACGAGATAAACTCAAAGAAAAGGTTAGTATATTATCTTCCATACCATACCTTGGTTGCTTAGAATCCAAAAAAAAATATAGGGCAAAGGTCCCCATGCCGACAAGGCAGCTACTTCATCTTCGGAATTCTAAACTATGAGGACGTTTTCGCCTACTGGTAAAACTTTAAAATTAAAACCCTATATAATCATGATTTTCCTGTTTTTTTTTTATTTATATGAAAGAACAGTACAAAAATGTTTCACATACCTGCGTACCTGAGTTGTCATTAATCATCATTATTTTATTTGGTCTTCTTCTGGTAGTCATCATTCAGTCAGTCATAGGTTTTTTATATTATTTGTTCTGCTGCCGATCGCTCAGAAGTGCAAACAACAATGAAGGTACATCGTGTCGTGTCTAGTGCCGACACTGGACAACTCAATATCAGTTTCTATAGGCCAATTTGCAATAGTTATTTTCGTCGCACTACTTGCGCCTGCGCTCAAGCTGAGGGCAATCATTTGAAGGACTGCAATCAACTACATCTTGTGCAGTCGGGAAGCCGGACCCAACGCGCAGTTCATGTTAAAATGTGTAGTGAAATGGTAGATCGTTATTTAAGCTGCGAAGAGAGTTCAGCTGGGAGCTCTGAAGATTTATCAAGCTCGGAAGAATGTTCCAACTCGGAAGAAGTAAGTTGCTAGTTTGCAAGCTTTAATTAGTCGGAAGCTACGAAGTCGGAAGTAGGGAATGCAATCGGTCCGAATTTGGACGAGATCTGGCGAGATTATAAAAGTCAATCTCGCGAAGATTTGATCTACACATCCAAAAAATGTTTTTGTTAGTTTAGATAATCAAATATTTATCAAGTGAACATTATAAAATATCTCGCGAGATTGCATTCCCTAGTCGGAAGTATGTCAGAGGAACATAGTTGGAATTTATTGCGTTTGCTTTGATCGATGGATGTTTAGATAAATTAGCGCGAATGTGTTTTACACTAGTACTTTTAATCTATGCCAGCCTCTCCTGATCATCACAGCTCATATAGGTCCCCACCGAGGGACTCGAGCCTACTCTGAATTGCGGCCATTAGGACGACATCACCACCTTAGAATTTCTTCGCAGGTGTGTGCAAGTTTCCTTGCGATAATTTACTTCACGGTAAAAGCGCAAAAGTATCAAATATATGCAAGTTCTACTTAGTATATTATATTTACTATATGGTTTTTACATATAATTTCGAAAAACATTAGTTAAATTGATCTGTGGTTTGGAATCTTCTTGGGACGATAAATAGGACTACTTTGCCTTCAGGTCTTTTGCATCCAGTGGTTTAAGAATTTTCGCCTTCATGTCTGCTTCATGGCGGCGTCCAGCCGGCGAAACTTCGGCCGTCGCGTTCGAACTATTCCACGTGATCCAGGGCCGTGGTTTTAGCAGCTTTTTTTCTATAAAGTTATTAGGCCTGCCACTAATAAGGCTGCACCAATGGAAACGACGCCAAGAACATCGTAATAAAATATATTCTATCTAATACCAGTATGCGAAACAACATATGTGTCGAATCGAAGGTCATCTGTGGTTTTCGCAGACTTACAATTTGTGACATTGCATTTCTATCGATTGAGTGACTTAACTAAATTTTAACTAAAACTTTTGTCGACCCTTTCTGTTTTCTCAGGATAAAAAATACAGTTAAGATTTAGTGATTTTATGCGCATCCGAATTGCCCAACCGATTTATGATTCGATTATCGTCGTTTGATGGTATACTAGATTTCCGCCCCGCGGTTTTACCCGCGGCTCACTGAGTTTTCCCGTGCGAATCAGGCATTTTCCCGGGGTAAAAAGTAGCCTATGAATACCTCCATTTTATTTAAATCCAAATCCAAATTTTATTAAAATCGCTCCAGTCGTTTAGACGTGAAAGAGTAACATCCATCCATACTTGCAAACTTTCGCGTTTATAATATGTAACTTAAAATATTTTATGATATGATAATAGTACAAAAGTAATTAACCAAGACTCCAAATGCACACAAGACATCAAGTGCAGAATTGGCATGGCTAAGCAAGCAATTCATAACAAAAGCTCTATCTTTACATCCAATATGCCAACAACAATAAAAAAACGGTTCATCAAAACATATGTTTGGAGTATCGCACTA
Organism: Scrobipalpa atriplicella; assembly: GCA_029255725.1. NCBI lineage: Eukaryota > Metazoa > Arthropoda > Insecta > Lepidoptera > Gelechiidae > Scrobipalpa > Scrobipalpa atriplicella. Next base: position 7,756 of record JARACY010000828.1, read on the forward strand.
TATGGATGTGAGACATGGACAATGACTCAGAGGGACAGGGAAAGACTGGAGGCCTTCGAAAGGTGGGGATGGAGAAGAATGCAGAAAATCAAATGGACAGAAAGGGTAACTAACGAAGAAGTATTGAAACAGGTAAAGGAAAAAGGAAGAATTTTGTCAGTGATAGAAAATAGAAGGGGCAAGATGGTAGGGCACTTGCTGAGACACGATGAATTTATAAAGGTTATAATGGAGGGGAAGATTGAGGGAAAGAGAGGAAGAGGAAGACCAAGAAGAAACTATAGTGACCAACTGAAAGAGAAGACGGGTGTGAAGACCTACAGGGAGCTAAAGGACGTTGCTGACAGAAGGGAAGACTGGAGATCATTACACCGACAAGAGTGAAACTCTTAAGAAGATCATCATCAATAGTACAATATAGTTAGCACTATTCCGAATACACTATAGTTTATATTAGGCTACAAAACAATGTCGAATGCTAGCATTGTGATTCATTCATTATTTTCATTGATCAAAATGTTTAAACAGTCCCCGTGTTTATCCAAACTTTAGTAAAAGTAAAGTCGGTTTGCTTATAAAAGAGAAGTGAATCATTTTCCTAAAGTAAACATCGATCAAATCATACAGATATGTAGCGAGAATAGAAGAATTATTTTAAAATTTAGCTGAAATAAACGTAATTTTGCAATGTAGTCAGGAAAAATAATGATACGGTCCAACAGTTTTCCATGCAGCTGGTACATTAAAGTATTCCACTGTTTAGTGCGGCCTTGATGAGTAAACAAAGCGGCGCTCCGCTCAGTGTTGTTTCGAAACCAAACCATGCATCACCTACGCAACGTTTTCACTAAGGTGTCTGTTCAATTTTATCACTACGAAATTTTGTTTATTTATGAAAATCGTGTTTAATATAGTTAATTTGATGTGTACTTTACCTACTATCTTGAAATTTTGTACCTGGTGTTTTTCGTAAGAAAAGATTTAAAAGTGATTGTTTGTTTATTGTTTAGGAGAGAGAAGAAAAAGCTAAATTCAAATTGGAATCCAAGGAGAAACTCAAGGATGACAAGAAAGACAAAGTGAAAGAAAAAGACAAGGATAAAGTAAAAGACAAGGAGAAGGACAAGGTGAAAGAAAAGGATAAAGATAAAAAGGATAAGAAGTTGACAAAAGTGCCATCGACAGTGACCTCTGGCGTGGCTTTTGAAGAAATATTTACATTGGGAGGTGAGTGCAGAAATCGTTATCAATCATTCATCAAATTCAATTTATTAAAACAATTAATAAAACTTCAAACTTTTGGAATATTATTTTTATGTTTGCATGAAGTATTTACCACTTGGTAGTATTGACTTCAATATTTGTCAACTTCTTATTATTCATACGAGTAGCACCAGATGTTTGAAAAGTAAAGCTTACGCTTGGAACAATAACTTACTTACTTTACAAGACGGACAACCAAAGAGAACCTACATTTTAATGTAGGTATAATGTAACCCTAAGGGTGTAAGATTCGTATCCAACTCATATACGATTATGACATCCATATATATACCTACATTTCATTTTTGAAGTGAAACTTCTTTAGGCGCGTTGAGAGTAAAATTTCAAGGTCGCGTCACGGGCAAACGGGGACGATTTTGGATTGTCCCGTTTGTCCCGTTACGATGTCAGAAATGTCAAAGAATAAGTTTCATCTCACACGGGTGCTCGGCACACACGCTCTTTTTTTAATATATACGGATAAGTGCACAGAAGCTCTTTGGTTAGATATATTCTATGATCAGTTTAGAAAAAAGAGATCATCCTTTCGTTTGTACGAATAATGCTTTGATGATAATGATAAATTGATATGACAACCTGATTGATGATAACTGATGATAAAATTATAAAAAATATTGGTAGCAATTCGTGGTTGCCTAAGTGGTTGCAAAATACGCGACTTAACTAATATAAGTCCATACCTGTCACTTTCTATCATGAGAGAACAGAACGGGATGGCAATAATTTTAGTTGAGATTTAGTTAAGTCGGGATGGTTACGAATCGGGCTCGTTGTCTGTACAGCTAGTGACAGATGCTAACCAAAACAAACCTAAATAAAAGATAACGCACTTCAGAATAAACGTATGAATTTTCTTTTACCATTTTTGATTCACATCTCCTGGCATTGAATTGACGAATTGACTTCACAAAAAAGGTTGTTTAAAATAATTGTGTAGCTATTATTTATATAGCTCTCGCCAGCTAGCTATGTACCAATCGCCGTGATATGTGCAAAGAAGCGTATATGCTCTCTTTTATTTCAAAGTTTGCTTTTCATTTAGAGTGTATTTTGGGGGCGCTATCACCTATCTTCCGTCAAGTATTAATAATTTTAACGGGTTAAAAAAATTCAATACCATATGGCACGTCATGATCAGCAGTAGACGCCTTAAGTAGACGCAGTATTTTCAGACGTGGTGAAAACGCCTTTTAATAGGTGTTTAAGGCACCGCCTACCCCATAAACGATAAAGGAGTTACTCCGCAAGAAGTCGCCAGACTTGTGACTGTCGTCCTGCCAGTATCGTGTTCCGTCGCTTCATCATCGCTATAGCATTTAAACAAATTGACTTGTTACTACCCACGTTCTGCCATTCGACTTCGACCACTATCAAAGACATTGATCGAGATCTCGACAAAACGTGCCTACCTATACACAAAATCTTTTTTCTTACTAATAATCAGGTAATTTAGCCTGTGTTATTCAACCAAACTGGAAAAAATCTCACAGTTCCCCCACGACCTTCGAGTCCATGGCTCAGAACATTCAACCACTAGACCATGAACGCAGATTGGTAACGAATATAATTGTTTTTGAGGATTTTCGCACTCACAGTGCTTAGAGATAAAAAATTCACAACAAGCAGGATTCAGGATTCATATTTATGAAATGCCCATCCAGTAATAAGGTGATTCTGGTAATTTCAGTGGCCCTGCCCATTTTCGGAGTACCCTTGCAGCAATCGGTGGAGCGGTCGCGATGTCACGACGACACTGGCTTGCCTCTAGTAGTGAGGGACAGCATTGACTATTTACAGGTATTTATTTAAAAATCTAATAACACTGGCGATTTTGATTTGCGAGCGAAGCGAATGTAAAAAAAAAACATAAATATATGTCTTTGTTTTTTCGATGCAATGACAAACTTTTTCAGTAGTTCACCTTAGGCAAGTCTTCACAAAACTAGAATTAGATGCTATACTTAGTATTATGTCCTTGCCTCCATACTACAGGAAAACACTCGCATAATTATTTTAGTAATCGATTGAGCAACACGCTTGGGCGAACTTATTGTGCATTACATTAATATTAAGTACACTGTGTATCCAAGGTCATGTTCTTCGTATAATCTAATTAATAGACGCTACCTGAACACTATTAAGTAACAACTTGTTATATGATCACTAAGTAACAAACCACAGGAAATCACTCCACTACTCGTGTTCTGTATAATCCTGTATCTGACCACTGCATTGTATGATAATTATGTATATTGTAAAATAAGTACAGTAATTATAATATACGCCACTATGATATTAATCATTATCAGTTAGTTTTTAAATTTCTTTATCACTGTAATTTCATATTGTATGTAGTTGTTTCCTACTTATGATGGCAATATGCGAGCTACGAAATTATTCTTACTTACTAGGGCTCAGCTTTATAACTGTCTCCGTGGTCTAGTAGTCTGATGGGTCCCCGACCTGGGTTCGATTCCCAGGGGGGAACATTCACTCTTTGTTAGGACAATGCTGGACTGAATCACCTGGTTGGAAGAGAAATAAGATACCGTGCTTCGGTGGGCACGTTGAGCCGTCGTCGGTCCCGGTCGCTGTCTTAGATCGTGGTCGCTACACAAACCATGTCTGTCCATTATTTAAGTATTTAGTAGTAGTAATTATTATTAGTACCTAATATATATTTAATTTTGTGCACGTTTTATCCGCGTATCATTAAAAATAATCACTTCTGTAGGTCTGCTGTAAGAAATTTCTTATTAGAAATAAGCAGTGCCTGTTGTGTCCTTGTTTTTATGTCCTGTTTTTATGTAATTTCTTGTGTACAATAAATTGTTAAATAAATAAATAAATAAATGTCAGAGGCCTTTTACGTGTGCTATTAGGAAGTTTAAAAAATTCTGACACCAGGGTTCATCGGGTCGATCGACTCGAAATCCACACGTCAAGAAGAAGAAGAGGGCTCATAATTAATCAAGCCCATGCACGATTTGAACATAGCTCCTACAATTCAATCTTTAATTTGTAGCGTTACAAAGGTAATGCTATTTGACTTATCTTATTGACCTCCTACGCGTTAACCCATATTGACGCCGCCGCCGGGCAGAAAGAAGTACGTAGATATAATTGTACTCAACTTGTCAACAATAAATGTATATAGATTTATAAATCGTCAGGAATGCTTGAACACAATATTATGTAACAATATGATATAGAAATGCACAGATTGGCATGCCATGCGTCGCGAATTATTATATAATCCATCTTCATCTGCTCATGTGAATTTTATACCTGATACTTAATGTGTGAAGCATGCGATATCTACCATGTACCTCTACCTACTACTAGGTACTGCTTTGAAAAGTAAACTTTAAATAATTGCAGCGAAATATCGTACTTATGTGTTGTAAATTATAGCATTGCGAATTTATTAAAATATCATGTTTACACACACACACACACACACAAATCACGCCTTTATCCCTAAAGGGGTAGGCAGAGCAAAAACGACGCAAACAAAAGTCGTTCCGCCACGTCTGACAAGTTTTGAGGGTTATTACAGATGATAATGTATATTGCTATGCTATAGTGACAGGTTGTCAGCCCATCGCCTATAAATTGCAATACACTTAAACCCTCGAATCCCTTAGCTGGTTTTTACAGCATGCCCGGGAGGAGATGCAGCCGGCACAGTCTATGTTTTTCTATTGCTCCCAGTCCAGCATGTTTACACGTAGCGGATATAACACCTTGCTATGTCAACCCTATCATAACGCATCACTACTGGACTGGAAACCCTGTCCAGGACAGGAGCTTTCCCGATCAGGGGTAATTGCCCACTTACTAAGTTTGCCTACTTGCCACGTTGACAGATGGATTGGCACGCGCAATGCTTTCACAGAGAACGCTGCAGCTCTTTTTATCCCTTAGTCTGCTTTTACGACACACTCGGAATTAGTGGTTTTATTCTAACCTAGCGCAGTGCCTCCTCAATCGGAGCTATGGCTGACGGATTAGCGAGCGCTATGATGAATATTACAATGCGAATAATTGCTTTCTCAAAGAATGCTGCTTCGTACTTCCTGGATATATCCCTTAGTCGGCTTTGGCTACACTCGCGGGTAGAGTGGTATTATTTTGACCTGGCACTATACTCCACAACAGCCTGCCATGAATCTCCCCGATCGAGGCGAACGTAATTACTGTACTTACCACGCTTGGCGAGCGGATTATGGAACGCAATGCGAGATGTTACACGGCGGAGAACGCTGCATGAAGCCCGTACTCTGGATATATCCCTTAGTCTGCTTTTATTTTACGACAACCAAGAGATGAAAAATGGGTGTGCTATATTCTGACCCAGCATCATACGAGCAACCTGGCATCGCACAAGTAGGTCAATCTAGTAACTAAACTGGCTTTGTCATCAGATCAGAAGTACTGTGATTGATGAAGGCAATCAAGCTACACCAGTGAAATCCATTTTCAGATAAAATAGTCCTTATTTCGTTATAGATAGGGGCAATATTCGTTACATCTGTGCACGGTTAAGCCATATAAACGAGGCCACAAGATGATTGAAAGCAGGCCTCGCTAAACCGTGACAAACTTCCATTATTTTAATATTTGTTCAATTTGTCTGGGTTATTGTTTTCAACAACCATTGTTCAATTTCATTGAAATTTTAACGCTAAGTGAGAGCGAGAGAGCAATATTTTTTCTATACCCTGACCACAAATTGAAAAAAAAAAGACCTGAAGAGAGAAAGACAGAGAAAGAATAAGAGGGACTTATACATACATGTACATATAATCACGCCTTTATCCCTAATGGGGTAGGCAGAGCTTGAACGACCTTACACAAAGGTCGTTCTGCCATGTCTGACAAATTTTGAGGGTTATTACAGATGGATCTGTATATTGCTATAGTGACAGGTTGTCAGCCCATCGCCTTAATTACAATACTGAAACCCTCATATCCCTTAGCTGATTTTTACAGCATGCCCGGGAGGAGATGCAGCTGGCACATTCTATGTTTTTCTATCACTCCCAGTCCAGCATGGAAGAAATAAGAGAGACTTATGGACTTCCTATAACTATAAGCCCTGCTCAGTGCTCAATTGTACCTCTATGACAGGTCTATTTAATTCGTGATCAGGGTATACTTTACATACATACATAAAATCACGCCTTTATCCCTAATGGGGTAGGCAGAGCGAAAACGACCCAAAGGTCGTTCCGCCACGTCTGACAAGTTTTGAGGGTTATTACAGATGATTATGTGTATTGCTATAGTGATGGGTTGTCAGCCCATCGCCTAAGTTGCAATACACGGGTATACTTTACCTGTATTTTTTATGTTTCCTCATGTATGTATTGTGATTCGTCCCGCGTATTATGGTTTTACGCAGTGCGAATGTCATGTCATGTTACAAGTATCGCCATCAGTACCATTATGTATTCTGTTATAGTAAATACCACACTGTATGGTTACTAAACCCGTTTAAAATAACAATTTAAATGTAGGCACTAAACAATAGCGAAAATTTCACACACGGCACAAGTCGCAGACCGCAATGCCGCCTGCGGTTGCAGTCTGCGCCCATTTCAGTCTTGTCTATTACATACATAGGTATTATAGTCGCCTTGCATCTTGTACAGGGCGGTCATACTGACAACCTGTGGCGACATCGAACTACTATAAAAGAGGCGTTTTCAACGTTCTTCTTGTCGTATGACTTTCGAGTCGATCGACCCGATGAACCCTGGTGTCAGAGTTTTTTGGCACAACTAATAGGCCTCTAAAATGGGTGTAACGGCCACTATCAAAGACAGCGACCGGGATCGACGGCTTAACGACTTTCCCCCGTTACTGACATTTTTAGAAAGACCTGCGTGTTGCTTGTTGCGTGTTGCTAAAAAGTTGCCCTTGTCAGCATTTCGCCTAAATTGTAACACACTGAAACTGTCTGATTTACATTTTCCATCTTATCTATTTACCATACCTTGCCTGTTCAGGTTTTCAACTTTACGCTGAAGTGTAACTGTTTGCATTGACATAATATTCTGACTCACAGGCCTACGGCTTGAAGTCCACTCAGATCTACAAAATGGAGGCTGACAAGATAAAGTTGGCTCAGCTGAGGAAGTTGTACACCGATCGTGGCGCCACTTTCCCTTACCACTGGGACGTGCCCGTCGCTTGTGCCATACTCAAGAGCTTTATCAGGTAACATAGTCGAGAGTAATCAAAGAGGGGTATCATTACACAGATACTTCAATTTTTTTTCGAGGTTTCTTTCATTTAAGCCCGCTCCAGCCTTTCCGATCCTACATCATAAATCGGATAAAGTGTGACCGTTTGTGGCAGATTTCTGCTATTTTTGAAGATTTCGCCCCTTTTAACTGTCCGATTTAGTATGATCGGATCGTAAGGTCTGGAGAGCCTATGGATCAGAATCTACTTAATGTTGATTAGATTATTTTTACATGCGATAGTTGAGCTATACCTTTTTCAAATTTACTTGTAATTGTTCACAGTGAACTTCCCGAATCAATCCTTACCCAAGAGTTGCACGGTCAGTTCGAGCAAGCGACTGCCATCGCCGAGCCCCAGCGTGAAGCCAGCATGTTAACGTTAATCGGCAGGCTGCCTCCGTGCAACCACAGCTTGCTTAGCTGGCTGATGAAACACTTCGAAAGCGTCGTCGCCAACGAGCAGGTGAGAAAGAGCACTTTACAGTGAGAAAGAGCACTTTACACTGAAAATATCAACAAACGACCGCTATTGCCGAGCCTCAGCGCGAAGCCAAGCCACCATGCTGACTTTGATCGGCAAGCTGCCTCCGTGCAACCGCAGCTTGCTTAGCTGACTGATGAAACACTTCGAAGCAGGTGAGAAAGAGCACTTTTTCTAAAGGTCTTGAACTTTTTCCTTTATTGTAGTAGTATTGGGTCTAAAAATTTGCCGACCATTAGGGTGTGCCTACGAATATCATTTATTCGTAGGGGTGTGCATATTTCGACTTATGTTCCTTGGAGAAAGTTGTTCAGTTTTATGGGTAAGTCACACCCTAAAGTTAGGTCGGTAGAACTAGTAATATAAAAGGTTATAGCTAAAATCACTTATTTAAAAAACTCGTTTTTATAAATATAAAAACATTATATTTTCACACATATCTCGAAAACTACAAAATTATTGGGTCCAATGTAAACCAATCTATGTGTATAGTGTCTCATGACCTCAGACCTTCGCTAGTAGATACTAGATGGGACATTCTGTATAACTTGGGTTATTTTTCAGTCCGATGCTTAGTAATTTTAACCTTATTTCAGGCAAACCACACAAACATCCAAACGATAGCTTCAGTGATGGGCCCAGCGTTGAACATGTCGCTAAATCTTCTCACCTACCTCGTCACTAAGGCGGAGAAACTGTTCCCGGATGTAACGCTATCTAAGTGAGTTGCTGGGCTGGGTGAGAACGATAGGGAACATAGAATGCTGCTGGCTTTAGCTTTTCCTGGGTGTGGTGTAAAATTCATCTGGATCGTCACTCTAAAACATTGAGCTTCTACTCCTACTGAATTTAAAATTATTCCGGGAGATGATTCTGGGAGAAAAAGCAGCTGGTACATTCTATCATCATCATCATTGCTTATGGCATTGTCCTGCTCGGATTATCATATGTCTATATCTATGCACATTCTATGATTTTATTGATTGTAATTGAGCATAAAAGAAGTTATGACAAAATTTTATTTTGTGTTTATGTAGTATTAAGTATAATGTGACTTTGTATAGTTTTATTAAATAAAATACTAAAGAGGGAGGTGAAAAAAAAAGGTATGACTAGTTTGTAGCTTATTATTTAAAATGCCGACTATTCTCTTTGCGATTACATTACCATGTCGTTCGATTAGTTCTAAAGCGAAAGGGGGCTAATATTTTAACCCTCCATGATTTTAACCTATGTTTATTACAATATCCAGATACGTGCCGCCGCTGCAGTCGCTGCCAGCGGACTTCCCCGACTCGGCGCCGGAGATCAGCGCCGAGCTGCGCAAGCAGGAGTCGCTGCTGAACCAGGTGCACGCCGAGATGCACGCCGGCTTCATCACGCAGTCGCGCGACCAGCAGCTCTGGGAGGCGCAGAGGATCGTTACTCAGCTCAAGGTACTGTACAGCATATACGCTGGAGATCAGCGCGAGATGCATGCCGATTTTATCAATTCTAACGGCTCCTGTCTCAAGCTGCCTACACACAGTGCCGGCAGCACTGCCGCCGCAGCTTAAGGTTACCTAGCAGAGTTAAGGTTGGGTTTCGTGGCCCTTTTCTGCGGCATGGCGGCGGCATATGTGTAACGGAAATACGCATAAGCTGTGATTTAAAAATAAAATTAGTATGTCAATTTAATGTTTATAATTTTTCTTTTTCAGAGAAAACTACGGTCAGTACAAAAATCAGTGGAGCCCAACAACACCGGGTTACCACAGCAACCTTCAGTGGACGACAAACCTGAAGAAGAACGTCCTAGCAGCGAAGTTGACAAACTGCTGCCGCCGCCGCCTGAAGAGCCTGCGAGTGTTGCTGCTGAAGTTGTTGTACAGCCGGAAGAAGATACACCTACACCTCCCGCCACCGTCACCGTCACCGTCACCGCCACTGCCGCCGCGCCCGAGCCGGAGAACAACGAACCATCAGCCAAACCCTCCCCGCAAACTACAGAACCCGTCTTCGAAGCAGAGTTCGAAGACAACTTCGAATTCAAACCGCCAGAGACCGAAGACATCACACCACAGACAGAAAGCGAACCCTCCACAGAACCAACCGTAGAAAAACCCAAATTCACCGAAAAAGAACTCAAAGTTTTACGGCTACAGTTGGAAAATGCCGAGTACCTACAACTCAAATCGCTGCTTCAAGCAAAAATCAACTCGGAGCAATTCGAAATTGTAAAGTTGAGAAGTCATGTGGCATTAAAAAATAAACAAGAAAACAATGCACTGAACTCTAAAGAAAGTAAAGATTACACTCCGGAGGAACAAGAGTTGAAGCAAAGACTGATGATGGAGAATGCACTGCTGGAGCAGAAAAGACTGAACCTGATCAACCAGATTTTCCAGGAAAGAGTTGCGTGTACGCAGTTAAAAATCGAACTAGCTATGAAGGAAATACTTTCAAAATCCTAGTTGTTGCTGTTTTGTTATTTATTATTGTTGACATGGAATGTAGTGTGTAGGAAATCATTTAATTATTATTATCGACAACTATTATGATTGGATGTGACGTAATAGTATATTAAGGAAATAACGCAATACCTCTGGTGCGATAGCTCAGCCTTTAAAACTTAACATAGTGATATTGATTTGTAATCGTGTAATACAATACAAATATGTACAGCCATGCACATTACCTTACACCCAATCTGTTTTATTTGACAAATATTTTTTATTGTGATTTTTCTAGGTATTTCTTCATGTGTTGAAATTTTACTTGACGTAAATGTTGCGTTGTGTCCACGTGTATTATATTAGTAAGCATGTATTAAAGTTGGAACGCTAATTAAATATAGTTAATTCGGTTGTATTGGCTATTTATATTGTGTCGCGACTATAAAGTAACTTAAGTTGTTTATTAAATAATATAATGATTAATGACGATAAGAAGAGATATATGTATCTTACTTTGGAATAGTTTCAGTTTTATTTTTCTTACTAAAAAGTAGGTACGTAACAAGCCCATTTTGTAAAATCGATAGTTTATTCATAATTAAATTTTGTAGCGGTTTATTTGTTTCTATGGTCGAAACGTCGTGATCAAATCCTCCGTAAATAAAAACAAGTAAGCTGCTATGAAGCCGCTACTCATTTTTAAGCATAAAAAGGATCAGTGTTTTCAACTTGTATCAGACAACTTCTTAAGAGGAGTGTGAACCTGCACCTCTCCATACAAAAGTCGATAACGGTTTCCACCCCGTAGATATAGTCCGATTCCTATAATTTTTGGAAATGATGTAGATATACTTAAAAACTAGATTTGTACGTTTTTATTTTTTAGAAATATTACAGCTATAAAAAGATATGACCTCTTTTAAATTCCCATACAAATAATATGGAGGTCATATCTTTTTATACCATCATTTTATCATTTTATAACTTTTTATCTACATCATTTCCAAAAATTATAGGAATCGGACTATGTTTACGGGGTGGGAACCGTTAACGCCTTTTGTATGGAGAGGTGCAGGTTCACACTCCTCTTAAGAGCCCTTATCCCTAGCGGTGGCGCCCCCATCACATCTTACCTTGAAATAGTTTTAGGCTTTATTTTATTTTCTTAATAGAAACAACGTAGTAACAAGCCCATTTTATTAGACGACCTGAAAGTAGAGAGCAACTGTTTTCAAAGATATTTTTTATAATACGTAGTTACACCCAATGTTATGCATAAGGTTTTATATACCTTGTTTAAGCAAATATAGAATTATAAATTATTATAATAGGAGAAATTTATTTGAAAAACTACATAGTACATTCAATTAATATAAATAAGAGACATGTCGTTTTGTATTTCACATTTTTGTAGCTTTCCTATTGCATATCTTATCGCATAGAGACTAGTGTATAGAGCTAGACGCTAGATGTAGTGATTCTGAACTTTGTAAAACAACAGTGGTATGCACAAAAATTTTAGCTCAAAAATTAAATTTGCCTTTTCCATACAAAGATGCTCTCCAGGATCTGCAGTTTTGTATGGACAAGACAATTTTATTTCGAGCTATATTTTTTGTGCTTTGGGAAAGTTGTTTGGTATCATCAGTATAACATGTGGTTTAAAGGAACGCAATACTTTTTTTACACCCTGTATATCCGTCACATGGTAAGCAAAGATTTAACGGCTTGATAAATAATGATTTTGGCTTGCCTGAGAAACGAGAAGTATTTTAGATGAATTGTGATTGCTTTAGGGAAGGTCTTCTTCTTCTTCTTCATCTTCTTCCCGATCATAATATGGAAGACTTTTACATCTTTCATACATGATCTCTCTTGTCGTGTGGGTTTAGAGTCCATCGACCCAGTTAACCCTGGTGTGAAATTCTCTCAAAGTGATAAATTAGCAAATATCAACTTTCAAGCATAAATGACACTATGGTTTGTTTGGTGTTGCCATTTAATTTAACAATGTGGCTTTTTTCCCTGTAACATGTAACTTGTAGCTTGATAAAACAGGGCCCAGGTCGGGAGCCCATGGATCAGACCACTAGACCACGGAGGCAGTAGGGACGGTAGAGGGCGCATAGACCAATTTGCAATACGCTGCGGAATCCCTCGGATCCTTCTATTCTACTGCTTTTCCAGAGTGATTGAAAAGAGAAACAACTGGTTCTTTCTCTGTTCTATTATCGCTTCCAATTCAGCATGATTTAGATGTTATCTTATAATTTTTTATGTAACAAAATTCTGTATCAGTTCATAATAAATAAAATCATTACATCAAAATATTAACGCATTGTCTATTAAATAGGTACCTATCCATTTATTTTTTCTTCTATTCGTCTTAAGTTATTAAAAAAGAACAATAAACTACTAAATATGTTAGTTATGTTGTTTTTAAGATGTTGTACATACTGCTTATTCTAGAATATATTTTATATCTTTGGCCTAATTGCATAACAGCTAAGCTGTACGTAGGTAGGTACTAGGTTAGGTACTTATCGCCTGGTATCATAAATAATTAATCATTATGATAATTGATAATGATAAGTGTACCTACTCGTACGTACCATCGTTTTGCACATTTCTGATAATAATGTCAAAATGTTTTTAATATCAATCAATAGGTACCTTGATAGGTACGATGTGATAGGTAGGTACCTATGGTTTATAGTTTCATCATGGTCTCGGTCTCGGTCAGATTTTAAAACATTAAAGTACCACCACCTACGAATAATTCGTAGACCACCACGCTTATAATGAAAGTGGCGAAAAAAGGAACTAACGGGACCAACGCGGCTGCCACCTCAGAGGCCACCGCCATATTTTTGGCAGTTCCTTCATCTTGCAGCGTCCCCGCATTGAACCCTGCCCGCCCACTTTCATTATAGGCGTGGTGGTACTATAAGACACGTGGTTTCTCGACCAATATCATTGACATCCACCAGGTGATACAAATACAAGCATCATTGTGAATATCATTCATCGTGCTATGCAGCAGAACCACTTCATGACTTCACGTAGTATAAAAATAAAACTAGGTATGCCAAAAACTCGTCTTGAATCCTGGCGCAAATTGATAATACTCGTTAATAAGTATTTTGAGTTGAAATGGACCGGGGTAATCATTCTTTATAGCCACGCCTGTCCCCTACGTATGGGGTAGGTAGAGCGTTAACGAAATTCGTTTATTACGACTTATAATTATAATCGAGAGTTATCGCCACCATCTAACAAAATTTGGAGGGTCTTTTTTTTTTAAATTGAAATGATTGTTTTTTTCACATATAAATTTCATTTAAATGACCACCTTAATCAGACAATTTGTATGGGATAGGTTAACATACGCTTCCATCTACTGAGAGCCTAGAAAGAGTACTCAACATCTGGAACATGGTATGTTTTTCTATCGCTTACATACCAGGATGGAAGATTGTAAGTATTATAGATAGAAGATTATTTTAGTTAGTAACTAACTATACATATACACCTACCTGAATTCAGCACTCATTCGTCACACGAAATCAGTACAACCGATCAAAAAACAAACAAATAAAAAACTAACAAAATCCGATCGGCGAGTGATGATATTACGCCATTTATGGAGTCAAGTGATTTAACAGTAGTGGGATGAAAGAGGAAAATTGATCAGTTTTCCTCGAAATATGTACCCTTTATAATAACACAGTCTATTTACATAAACTGGTGTATGAAACTAGTATTAGAAACTCGCTTCTGCTTCTAGCGAAAATCTGCAAATGGATGTGAAACAGATTGAATAGGCCTATTGTTCTAGCACAAATATGTTAAGTAGATGCCTACATATGGCGTAGACTAGACACGAAATGACTAATGAGTGAGTTGAACATATTGAGAACACTTAGCGGAAGTCCATATGAGCTACGATCTTGGATAAACTGTGTCCCTTTAGGACCGCTAGAGCCACCGATTTGTACCACAGGTGGTACAAATGGGACATCAGTGCATGGAAACCTACATGGAAAGAAATACATTGTTTCCTTACATACATTGTTTTAACAAGAGAACTCGCTGGCACTCTCTACAATTCTGTGCGAACAACAACTGGTCGCCGGGATTCGAATCCACGATCTTCGAAAACCTGATGGAAGTCAGGTCCAGAAGTGCCCATACTGCTTATGTTCTGTTCTAATAAAAGTGATACCAGTCCTTTCGAACTGCAAACTACCATCCTACTCGAAATACCAAAATCATATGCAAAGCTGATGATGTCATCACACGGGTAGGTATACTGACCTTCGCATTTTGTTAACAAAATTATAACTCACACATTATTAATTGCTCTAAACTTACCTCATTCGAGTCTAGACTTTTACATCTTCCATAGGTACATGATCTCTCTTATCGTGTGGGTTTCAAGTCGATCGACCTGATGAACCCTGGTTTTAGAATTTTTAAACCGCCTAATAGCGCAGCTAATAGGCCTCTAACATGGTTTGTGTAACGACCACTATCAAAGACAGCGGCCGGTACCGACAGTTTAACGTGCCCACCGAAGCACGGGATCTTATTTTTCTTTTTGGACAATCAGGTGAGACAGCTTGCAATGTCCTAACCAAATTGTGAAAAATCTCTGTGGCCGAATGGCAGTCGTGAGATAATACGCAGCTATACAAAACAAAAAATCCAAATGTAAATTCACTTTGCTGCCACATTTAAATTGTTTTTAAACCGATCGATAATAAATATTTTTTAGAATTCATGCAGTCATAGGTACTTAAGTAGGTATTGATTAGATTAATATATATTTTCTTTGATAAATACTTAGCTGTGTTATGTAAAGTCCGTGTCGAATGCTATTCTTGCAGACTGCGTATTAGTTAAAACGCGTGTCGATGTTTTTTTTGCAAATTTAATTTTTATGTAACTTTGTAAAAGTTAGTTTTGGACCCTCTACTTAGATGCTATACATATACGCTCTAGTCTAGGAGTAGGTAATCTTGAATCACTCGAATCGAAATTCAGATAAGAAAGTAACATAATGTTCTTCCTACGTAATTCAAAAATATAGCTCCAGAGTTCAAATAGAATTCGCAAAAATGAATTCGCTTAGCATTGGAATAAGCCCATATTGATAGCTAACTTTTTATTTACAATGCTTTAAGTTATTGTAACTGACTAGTACCAATTAGATTTTTTTTGGTATTGGTTGAATAACAATTAAGCGTATTTAATCATTATTTCCTTAATCATTCGCTACAGCAATTAGATAACTAGGCAATTAAGTGCAACACACAAGCAACAAGCAAACAAATCAGAACAATAGTTTACTTCAAAAATAAACTAATGATAACAACCAACTAGCAAACCAAACTGTTTAAAACAAACTTTTGAGCGATTAACATTATAGCGTTAAGTAGGTTTAACGTATTTGGGACATTCGTTTTTAATATTCATTACATAATGAGTGGCGCGTCCACCGCGGCTTCTCGCGGCCGGCGCTCGCTTTCACTCAGTTCAGTTCGCGATTCAATACGAACGCGATTGTGTTCACTCGCGTATATTTACTCAACTGTTGAGACTGCTGAAAGATAAAGAAACACCTAAAGTACAAACGTTGCACGACGCTCCTATCTTATCGCACCCGTTCTATTGATCACTCACCATATATCGCGAACGCCTCGCCTTATTCGGACGACCGGACCACCTATTTTCTCTCCAATTTAACGTGTAGACGTGTTCTCTTTTGTAAACGCGATGTTACCGGTGAAGTCATAATGTGCCGTATTCAAAAATAGAAACACAGTGTTTACAGGAAAATAGTATCAAATACAAAAGTGTTGCGGTTTGTAATCGAACGGAAATGATGACTAAATCGCCTACAAGCAGTGTGAGGTCGCGGGAAATCATCGGAGTGGATCAGTTCAGCCAGCGACGCGAAGTGTTCGACAAGTACGACACGGTATTCCTCCCGCTGGCGTCGCCCACCAACTCTATGGCGTACAGCGAGGCCGAGGTTCAACCCATCGTCACCTCCAACCACGGCAAGACCACTACCAACTTCAAACGTAACGCCCCCACCTACTCCAGCATGCGTGAGTCTCGGACCGAAAACATTGAGTTTCGGACTAGAAAATATTCTGACAACTTTACCTCAGAACTAAACCAAAGTGACGATGTCGACTATAGAACCAGTATGACTGAAAGGACCCGACGTTTATCGAAACTTCGAAGAGATTTTCTAAAATCAAATTTGCACGACCCTAACCAAGAGGTTCCATTTGCACGCACTGGTGTTCGAGCTTCAATGCCGGTAAACAGCCCTTCGGTAACTAAGTACAAGATTGAGAGTCCGAACTTATATAAATTCCCGTTTGCCGAGCCGTATGCTACACCACCGCCAGTTCGACGGGTATTCGTAGACCTCGGTCCACCCGAAGTTAATGGGGAAAAAGAAAACCAAGATCCAGCAGTAAAGACTAGACATCAAAGTCTTCCTGCTAATGAGATTTCACCAAAAGTTGACCATCAAAAGCTATTTGAAGAATTAGTAAAGCGTTACTCACCAGAGCGAAAACCTGTTGATTGGAAGCTGCCGCCCACTAGGCCTAGAGTTGTAGGATCCGTGCCGAAATCGATTTCTAGTGCCACTGAAATCATTGAAAACAGTGATAAAAAACAGTTAGAAGAAGAGGATGACGTATTCATACAGAGAGCGACTATTAGCAGAGAAACGCCAAAAATTGAGGTGGTTAAAGATGAACAAGACAGCAACGAGGAAAAGTCGCCTAACAAATCGTTACCGCAGAATACTTCAGACAATACGCCGAACGTCTCAGACAAAAAGACGGAAATAAATTCAATAAATGAAAACAATGATTCAAAAGCTTCTTCCGCGGAACAAGATGAAAAGAACGATGAAGTTCCAGAACTTAGTGTCATTACAAAACAAAATAGAGAATTACCTAACAAACCTAATAATGATAAATATACGGATTTAAGCATTCCAGCACTAATAGAGAAGATGACAGAAGAAGGCGAAGACTTGGAGAGCCACAAAAATGATAAAAAGAAAGTTAAGAGGAAGAGAAGCTTTCTAGACAAACTTCTTGGTCGCAAGAAGGAAAAGTAGTATTATCGATATGATTAACAAGTGATAGTGACTGCACTACTGCATGCACCAAAGATAATCACGGTTATGCTAATAACATGACGTCACAGACGATAATATCTTGATATCGATACAATAATAGGAATATATTTTATACTAATCATAATATTTAACTTTTTCTTTTATATTATGTATACTACTTGCTGTCATATTTTATAGTAATTAAGTTGGACTTCCTCCGTTTCTTATCTTAATGCAATAGTTGGGTTATCATTAGGTGATAAATTGTAAGTGCCATGTGACACTCCCTATCAGCCAAATTCCTAATCGTGTTAATAAAGTAGGCATGGTAACTGGTAACCAAACGTTGAAATAATGAACGAAAAATTTACTTATGTTAATTATTTCTTAGGTATTCATTATTTATTTACTTCGGCCGCTTGGTTCGGCCGTAATGTAATTATACACACGACAATCTTGTTTTAAAATTAACTGCTACTCGTATCCAATTATTTCGCTTACTAAATAAATAAGTATAAATCATAAGATCTGTGTGTTTTATTTTAATTATAATAAGACAATTTTTATAAATAAGACAATTTTTATAAATAAGACCCCACAAATCAAATATTAAAGTAGGTATATATTCAAAAGATGTAAATTTCACTAGGTATCACTTTGTGCTATTAATCATAATCATAATCATTTTTTATTGCAGTATCACAATTAATAAGGTACATTCATACGAGTAGTTACATAGGTCTTATATAAATTAATCATGACGCCCTGTTAGGGCATAGCAATTTTTCAGCAACCTATGTAGTTATTTGATTAACGGAGTAAAAGCCATTTTAACAAAATCTTCCGTGCGAATAAAATAATAATATTAAAAAGTTATTGCTTTAAGCATTAATTAGGAATTTGCATTATCACATGTCGTTATTTTATATTTTGTCGTTGTCTATGGCGCGGAGAGCGTGTTCAAGTGAGTAGAGATGGTCGTCGTGGACACCTGGTGCGAGGTTCCTCATAGCTTCAGCTAGTTTGTACACATACTCTTTATTTGGTCCACTAGGGCCTTGGCTACAGACTACTTGTTTAGCGATGTCTTCTATTGATGCAGGGCCTAAACAAAAAAATTTCATTTAAAATCAATATCGCTCTCTGAGATTTTGGCTATCAAACAAATACATATAATTAAGCATATAAACCATTGAACAAAGAGTGCAATATGCATTCTAGAATTTAAAAAAACTAGGTTAAGGCTCAAATCAAGTACCTACTTAATTTAACTTACCAGCATAAGATTCATTATCCTCTGTAGCTACATACAAAGTCAAAACAAATGGTTCCATGGTCTCATCATTTGGGTAAAATAAGACATTTTTCTTGACATAGCCATTTTTTTCCCTAAAGTCTAGTTGCTGAGTAACATCGTGGATGTCATCTTCTTTTATTTTATATGCTACTCCCCACACTTCATTTTTTTCATCGCTATTTGGTATCAAGGTCACCACTCGGCCAGGCTAAAACAGGAAAATGTAATATTAATTACAGAAAATGTAGGTATATTGTTAATTCCGAACTAGGGTTTCCAACGTCAGTGCTCAGAGTTCTTCCTATTATATCCAGTCGGCCCAGTCCCCAGTGCAGTGCAAGGTTACAAATTAGAAGACTGCCAAAATGGTACTAGATATGGTAGAGATTTGGTCAGCTAAATTATTTTCTTGTTTTCTGGCTTTTGCATTAGTTAATTTTTAAACAACAGTAAATTTCTTCTATGCTGGACTAGGAGCGATAGAAAAACGTAGAATGTGCTAGCTGCATCTCCCGGGCATGCTGTAAAAACCAGCATAGTCAAACAAAAAAAGTTCCATCAAAATCGGTCCAGTAATTTTGGCGGATTTTGGCGTGATGTGGTAACATACAGACAGACAGACAAAAATTCCAAAAAAAAACTGTTTTGGTCTTGGTGTCGTTAATAATGCCTATTGAAATTATTTTTTTTACGAAAATATCCAATGTACAGACACGACCCCCCTAGAGATTTATTATATGTATAGATTAAAGTGCCTGGCGCGGCGCCTGCAATATTGGTCATAGCAATGATTATATGAAGCACAGTATGAGTATGAAGCTAAATATTGATCAAACACAATATTTAGTCGCGTAGAGGAGGGATAAAATCCTCGTTGATTGTTTTGATACCACATCAATCTGTGGGGTCCGTTTAAATTTCCGATCCGAAGGGTTTCTGGAATACCTACTGTGCGTGCGTGTGCAGTGGACAATAATGTACCTAGATTATAACATAACAATAGTACATTGTTCATCGAGGGGAGAACATGACCGATTCCTACGAGGATGTAGTTTGAGGCCCGAAGCGCAGTGCCAAACTCGCACTAAAACTCGCACTCGTGCCAAACTCGCACTAGTGCCATACTCGCACTAGTGCCATACTCGCACTAGTGCCATACTCGCACTAAAACTCGCACTCATGCCAAACTCACACTCGAAATGAACTCGCACTCATGCCAAACTCGCACTAGTGCCATACTCACACTAAAACTCGCACTCATGCTAAATTCGCACTCGAAATGAACTCGCACTCATGCCAAACTCGCACTTGAGATGAACTCGCGCTAGTGCCAAACTCGCACTAGTGCCAAACTTGCACTAAAACTCGCATTAGTGCCAAACTTGCACTAGGGCCAAACTCGCTCTAAAACTCGCACTAGTGCCAAACTCGCACTAAAACTCACACTCGTGCCAAACTCGCACTAGTGCCATACTCGCACTAAAACTCGCACTCATTCCAAATTCGCACTAGTGCCATACTCACACTAAAACTCGCACTCATGCTAAATTCGCACTCGAAATGAACTCGCACTCATGCCAAACTCGCACTTGAGATGAACTCGCACTAGTGCCAAACTTGCACTAGTGCCAAACTTGCACTAGTGCCAAACTCGCACTAGTGCCAAACTTGCACTAAAACTCGCATTAGTGCCAAACTTGCACTAGGGCCAAACTCGCTCTAAAACACGCACTAGTGCCAAACTCTCACTAAAACTCACACTCGTGCCAAACTCGCACTAGTGCCATACTCGCACTAAAACTCGCACTCATGCCAAACTCGCACTAAAACTCGCACTAGTGCCAAATTCGCACTAAAACTCGCACTCATGCCAAACTCGCACTAAAACTCGCACTTAAACCCGCACTCGTGCCAAATTCGCACTTAAACTTGCACTCGTGCAAAACTTGCATACGTGCCAAACTCGCACTAAAACTCGCACTCATGCCAAACTCGCACTCGAAATGAACTCGCACTCATGCCAAACTCCCTCTTGAGATGAACTCGCACTAGTGCCAAACTCGCACTAGAGCCAAACTCGCACTAGTGCCAAACTTGCACTAGTGCCAAACTCGCACTCGAAATGAACTCGCAATAAAACTCACCTGACCCACCTTGACCCCACCTTGCCACCCACCCGCCAAATCTTTTTTGGCATCCGCCTGATTCTAGTTTTGAAAAAAAAAGAGGAGGGGAGAAATTATAAAAATAAATCTCATATATTTATGCCGCCCGCATATTCATTCGCTTGGATTTACGTACTTTCTTACCTTTTTTCAAGTAAGAACTAATAATACTTTCAGAATAGTTGTAGTATAAGGCTTAGGTATACCGTGACGGAAATATTTTTGTTTTAACAATTTTTGTTTTGGTAAGTATTATCTTTGAATTAAAGACTATATTTACAAAAATATAAATTATTTGACTAGTGATTTGATAATTTAATTTGAAATAATACCTAATATGAAATAATTAAAGGATTTTCTTTATTAATACTGCTCCCTTAAATCTTAACAATAACTTATATATGAAACAATGAAATTACTCATAAAAATATATATGAGACACGTACCTACCTACAGTACAGAATAGCAAGAAAATTTTCCATCTGGTTCATTATGTTTTGCTCAGCTTCAAAGGATTTCAACAGCATTGAAACTATTCAGATACAAAACATTTTACTCTCCTAAGAACTTTAGTTTTAATGTGATTTGTGAACAGTACTTAATAGCTGTTTTTAAGCTCGCGTACATATAATGAAAAAACAAGAATACATTACATTTTCAGGAATTCCTCTGTGGTCGATGCTATGCTGGTAAAATCGTCGTAGATAACCTTTAATATATCCCACAACTTTGCGCTCATACTTAAAGTCGACCTTCCATATCAAGGATCCGTAGCCGAAGACCCACATTTTCCGTGTACTCAGAAGTAACTAAAATCACATTGCAACTTCTATTTACTGAAAAATGCCTATATCATGGTTTTATCACATTTTCAGTTTTTTTTTCATTTCATAGACAATTTTGTTATGACATTTTTTTTTTGCCTCGCAGGTGAGGCAAGGCAAAGGCAAACATCAAAACCCACAAAGTGGCTAGTTGAAAATATTTTGCTCATGATTTTGCTATTTAGTGGTTTTGTGATGTCATGTCATGTCATGAGGCGTGACGGGTTCATCGGGTATACAAAAAATACGACTTGAAAGCCCACAACCCACTTCTAGAAGACTGAGCTAAGGGTTCCTCCATTCACCGATACCGCTCCGAAAATCGGCTAAGCACGACGAGACGAGTCGAGCACGATGAGTTTTTACAGTCGTACTAGGATATTTTGGCGCTTGGGTGACATTGACAGCACAGATTACCTAGTATACATGACCTAAGGTAATCTGTGCTGTCATGTCAATCCCAAAGCAAGCGCCAAAAGATCCTTGTACGACTGTATTCCCTTATTCTAAAACCTCCAATGTTGAATACACGTTGAGAAGGATAAATATTTCCCATCCCATGAAGCCCAAGCGTATACAGAGTGAGTCCAAGCGTGAGTGAAGCCAAGGCCAATGCATGAAGCCATCAAGCCTCCATCAAGCTTTCTTGGCTTTTTTACCCGACTGTCATACATAATGTTTTTTTTACTCTTTGGTTGGAAAACTTCAGGAGTGCGTTCACGCATGCACCTAGGGGAAACCGTTAGAGCGACTTTTAATCTGACAGTTCGCGTAAACCCCCGTTCATGCACGCACTTGCACCTGTCAGGATGAAATTTCCCCTGACAGGCGCTTCAAAACGGGGCTTTATCAACTGTCAAAGTGAAAAGTTCCCCTAACCTTGCGCTAACCGTGCGCCCGTGAACGTACCCCTGGGGTACGTTCAGTCGACCCAGTTCGATATTTATACCGATCGAATCTTATACTAGTGGGACGCACTGAACGTGCACCTTAGCCGCTGTCAGATAAAACTTTACTTCCGGTGCGCCTCTGAACGGGCCGGATAAAAATTAACCTAGTCGAAATTTCGTCTGACAGGTGTCTCTGAACGGGCAGTATAATTTTTAACCAGGTTAAATTTCGATCGATCGAGCGGCTCTGAACGTACCCCTGAGGTTAAAACAAAACATGTCACTGCCTCTTTGGCCCAAACCAAAGAGTAAAGCCAAAATGCCAATAAGTAGGAATCGTACAAATTATGAAATAAAGATGGATTATAAATAAATATTGGAGTGAAACACACGAATGATCATTGTAACAAAAAACCAATCAGTATGTGATCACATATTTCATCAATGTCCTCTACAACTAGAAGGTTGTGTCAAGAGATA
This sequence comes from Scrobipalpa atriplicella, assembly GCA_029255725.1. Lineage (NCBI taxonomy): Eukaryota > Metazoa > Arthropoda > Insecta > Lepidoptera > Gelechiidae > Scrobipalpa > Scrobipalpa atriplicella. The sequence goes on from JARACY010000828.1 coordinate 31,019, forward strand.
GAGACTTCCACCGATGATGAGGACAGGGATTGCGATTCTCTACGAACAAGCAGGGGAAGAAAGGATAAATCGACAAGTAAAATAACTACACCCGATGCTAGGAGGTCACATACCAAATCAATTATTATTGAAAGACAAAAAACAGTAAAGAAATTACCTAAAGATGTGGGACAAAACCATTTTAGGTCTAAAGAAATAATTACTAAGGAGTATAACACTTTCAGGGACAATGGGACAAATACTATCATATCTAGACCTCGCAAATGTGACACTGATTGTGTTACATTAGTCCGTTCTAGACATCGGAACCCGAAAAGTTGTATTTGTTCATCAATTTCATCATCACGAAAACGCAGACCTGAATATGAAATAGAAGACGTGCAAACACAAACCGACCGGCATGATTGTGCACATAAGGCTTCTTCTATCTGTGCCGAAACAAGTTCTTGTGGTACTCAATCTGTACAAATTAATATGCCCTGTTCTCAAAAATTAGATTTCATTGCAGGACAAGATACCTGTGTTAAGAGGGGAACTAACCATTTAAACAAGACTTTTGCTACCGATTATATCAAAACACTTACTGAGTACAGAAATGAGATAAGAAGGGCATTAGATAATGATGGCCAATCAAACAAAAATAAAAATGAATTCGGCACACGAACTCCACAATACGGTAAAGATTTTAACATTAATTTGACTGAAAACATGGAAAATAGAGGAAAACTGACCCATAATAATGAATTTGACATATCAAGAGGTGTAACATCCCCGAACTTCATGGGCGCGAGAAAATGGGCTTTGTCAAAATATTTAACCAAAGGCCCAGACTTCTAAAATAAAGATAACTACTGAACCGCTTCAACGAAACCTAGGATTAACCTGCACTGCATTGAAAGAAATCGAAACCTATAAAGATCTCGAAATTAAAATCTTATTGTAAATTAATTGACGTTTATTTCCTCTAGCTGTATAGGTAAGTATTTACCTATACCTACTAAAAAAATATTAAAAATGACCTCACGTCCCGACAGTAGGTACAACGACTCTACGACTGGATTACTCCTCACGAACTCCCATGACTCGATTACCCCTCCCGACCAGGATGAGTCCACAACCCGATTACCCCACTATCCAAGATCGCAATCAACCCGAAAAAACACCACCTTTGTCGAGCCCTAACGACAACATTTCGTACTGCTAATCATTAAACAATAAAACGGGATCTTTTTTGGGCCCCACTCTCGTGCTGGCCTCGGAGGGGTCTGGACTTTTAGTGTGTTAATCTCATACATAACTAGTCCAAACAAAGTCCCGAAGTCAAACTTCCTTCTTTCGACTATTTCGTCTAGAAACTATAGAATAAAAAACTGGACTGACGAATTATAGAAACTGACGAGTTAAGGAAACTGACGAGTCAAGGAAACTGACCAGGAGCCGTATTTTTGAACCGCTCGAAAGCTAATGCGTATACGAAAGGGCAACTTTCGCATGCGATTTTCATACAAATTGCCATGCGAAAGTTGCTCTTTCGCATGCGAATTCAATTCTAGCGGTTCAAAAATAACGGCTCCTGTTGACGGTATTTATTAAAACTGTCGAACGAGGAAACTAACGAGTTAGGGAAACTGACGAGTTGAGGAAACTGACAAGTGCCTATCTAACTCGTTCAAGTATTATACAAACTATGGAGTTGATTTCTTTGATATAATAGTAAAATATACCTAGTAAAATACCTACTCATCACACACGCATGACATGACACACAAACACAGACACACACAGGTATTTGTATGTTACGCACAATCCCCGAAATCGCTCATTGGTCGAAAAAAAGGCACACTGCGCGGATTGGCAAATGCAAAACGCGCAATCCCCGAAATGTCCTTTTATTTCGGCCATTCCAAAAACCATTTCGCGGACTGGCAAACACGAAAGAGCCAATTCCCAAGACCTCATTTTTCATTAGGTAGGTACTGAAATAAATATACCTACAGTTTCGAAAATTTTGTGATGCGTAACACTAACACGGTATATATATATTTTTTGGATTTTTAATACAATATATTTTAATTATTTAATAAAAAAATATTTTTTGGACAGAGTTCGGTTTTCTGTCACAATATCCTTTGCCTATTACAGCTATGCATACGAAAAAAAAGTTGTCACTTTTTTTTTGTTCTTGGCAAAGGGAAAAGTTACACACGGACGAACTTTGTGACTTACGACCTTTTAGAATAAATCATATTTCAAAAACTATTTCTCTGGAAAGAAAGGATAATTCGACAAAGTTACAATGAAAAGTCTCTAAAATAGTGATAATCTATCCATAAATCAAGTCAAGTTTCATGTTAAAATAGTGAGGTGTCATGGATTGCCGAATTCGGGGTTTGGCAGGTATGTACATTGTACATACATGTCCGTTAGGTTATGTATACTAGGTAATCTGTGCTGTCAATGTCACCCACGCGCCAAAAGATCCTTGTATGACTGTAAAACGACCAATCCGTGGAGTGGTATTGACGAAATGCCAGACCGGAGTGAGCGTTTTTGATTCAATCACACCGCAAAATGGCATAGAAGAAATGCCAGATACCGAATTAAATTTAAAAAAAACGCGCAACATGGGTCATGTCGTGTCAATTCGCTTCATGTCGTGTCGTGCCGTATCGGTTCGAGTCGCTTCATATCGTATCGTGTCGCTTCGTGTCACGACACCAAGCGACATGATACGACACGACACGATACGACACCAAGCGACACAATACGATATGACACGACACGACACGACACCAAGCGACACGATACGAAGCGACAAGATACGACATGAAGCGACACGACACGATACGAAGCGACACGACAGGTTCGGTACGGGTTTTGGTCGCTCATGGCATTTCATCAATACCACTCCGCGGATTGGTCGTTTTACATACTTGCCAAACCCTGAATTCGGCAATGAGGATAAAAACGCAAAGCTAATTGCAGATGGCGCCACCAGCGAGTGTTCCAAAAGAGACCAATGAGAAGATGCAAAACTGATATTAACATTGACATTGACAGATTACTGACCAATCACAGGAAAAAGGAACACTCGCTGGTGGCGCCATTTAGTTCCCAGTTTTTCTCCCCATTGGTTTTTTCGATTTTACCAGTCCGCGAAATGGTTGTTGTAAAACGCTCAATGGCCGAAATGAAAGGACATTTCGGGGATTGCGCGTTTTGCATTTGCCAATCCGCGAAGTGTGCCATTTTTCCGGCCAATGAGTGATTTCGGGGATTTTGCGGAGAAGTACAAATAGTACCCCGCAGTTGCTTTCGAAATCGTTTTTAGCAATAATTTCGATAGTAACTCTTTGAATTTTCATTAGATGTTGGTAGCTCATTGGGCCCGATTCTCAACTAAAATTATTGCCATCCCGTTCTGTTCTCTTATGATAGAAAGTGACAGGTATGGACTGATATTAGTTAAGTCCATAGTAAAGTCGCGTATTTTGCAATCACAAATTGCTACCATTGTGATACACTTTCGCTCATCAAAGGTATAACTTCCCGTCTAACTATAGATCGTGCTGTAAAGAGCTCAGCGCAACGAAACCTAATCTGTAACTCAATATCTGAAAAAATATTCCTTACTTGATACCAATATATTTTTACATACCTAGTTTAGTACAGGGCCCATGAGTCTGTCTTGTATCTGTAGGGTGGGGCCCACTAAATAATACTCATTTTATTGAGTGTAGTTAATTTTATTAGAGGAAATGAATAAGTATAATTTATTTATAGCTGTAAATTTCCAAAATATCCGGTTTTAGTAGCTACGTTTAAGAAAATAGCGTGCAGTGCATTATTATGAAATGGACAATTGATGTTTATACAAATAAGCAGAAAATTTACTAAATGGACAGACATAAACAAGATTAGTTTGTCACTAAGATACAAATTGACCTATAAATAATGTTACTAGAAGTGAATACAGGTTAACTGAATCATCTTTAAAATGGCTGATTTAGTATCTAAATGCTATAGAAACAATCCTTTCACAAGCCATTTTAACAATGATCCCGCCAACCACTCCAAATCATCATTAAAATGGCTAATTCAGTATCTATATATTATAGATACTAATTCAGCAATTTTAATTATGATTCAGTCACCACAAGTGTTCTTCTCATAAATTCATGATCATGACGGCAGTTGAATGGTCCAGTTTGTAAAATCACAGGAAACTTCACTGGATCTTTCAAGTGTATTAAATACAAAAGTATTCAATGATGTGGAATATAACACAATAGGATAAATGACAGTCACAATCTAATTACCTGATCTATTTTATACAATTTTAGTTGGTAATTAAGAATATCATTATCATACAACATATATATATCATAATTACACATGTGTGTAATTAATAACTACTGAAGTATAAAACAGTTTTAAAACTTTATTTACATGGGCTCTAATTTATGGATAACACTTGCTCAAAATTTTAAGTTAGATATTTCACTTAAAAAAATCTTTCTTTGAAAGCTTCAATTAATTAAGCTTTAATTAATTAAAGAGTAAATATAGGCTACTTTATATTGTAGGAAAAATAAATGTGAAGAAGGAATAGTTTTATAAATTGAAAAATGGCATGATATAAGCTGTATATTTTTGTAGCAAGTGATATTCAAAACTGAGCCCATCATGCAATTACATTTAATTTATTGAGTAGGTATGTTTTTTCTGCTATCACTAACAGTTTTAGTGTCCAATCACATAATATTTTTCTAATAAGTTTTTGAGGCATTCTATATTTTTAACTGGTAAAGCATTTGTGAACCTGTACCAAACAGTATAAATAAATTATTGACTTATCATCCATCACACTTGATAGTGCACACTATACTCCACATATGTAATGTAGTTTCACATGTTCTGTTGGGCAGGACTGGCTGGTGGTGGCTGGGCTTCGAGGTTCTTGATCAGCTGTGCCAACCAATGCTTAGTGGAGTTATCTTCTTGCAGGCAAGCAGTGAATGTTGCATCACGCAACTGATCTGGGAGACATTGCCGCAGTGCCTCTCGTGCTCGGGGATTATCAGACAGCCGCAAATAGCACCTAACCACATGCTTTAGTAGTCTTGCAGATGGATCTTTGGCTAGGGACAGCACCATTTTGCCCAAAATCATTGCTACATGTGAGAATCTGTCATAAGTTTGACAAATGTAGCACAATCCACTATCATCCAGCAAAATTTTCTGCAATATAAAAGTGGCCACTGTTTTGGATAGTTCAGACCCATTTTCCATAATACGGAGACATAGTGGTATTATTTCAGTGGTCAGCAGGAAAGTAATGACCTCCTGTTCATCAGTTTTAACTAGGGCACCAATAACTCCCAGACTGGTCAGTCGCAAATACTCAAACGGACGTGTTTTGGACACAGTGTGTAAAAACGGGTATAGAAATAAAGGCACGTGTGCTTGAAGAAATGCGGATCTTGTTTCAGGATGAGATGCCACACACTGCATCAGCGCCAGAGCATTGCATACACGGTTGCTTTGATGGGCGGTCAGAGTTGGAGGTATCATTGCCACATATATATTGGTTATTTCCTGCAGCAAAGCGGCTATAGTTCCAAAGCTATGCCATAGCATAGGTGCTAGATCAGGTACAACCTCACGTTTCTTACTAAGCTCCAACAAAGCGTTCTCTCGAGTTTCTGGGTTGCATAGCTCAAGTATCCAAGTGTATATTTTCTCCCTGTCGACGACGGCTTGCATATTGGCTGGGCTTTGCTGGGCACTCATGGTAATATTCATTGAATCTTTCTGATGTCGGGTTTTTCACAAGAGTAGAGTTGGCACTCGATTCCTAAGATAAATGTAAGAGTAAATTCATGTTACACGTGTCAACTAAAATTTTCACTGGCTAACTAGGAATATATCAATATATTTCGATTATGCACATGTTAGAATCAGCTTTTTCTAAACAACTACGAGTAAGATTTTTTGCAAACGACAAGATGAAGACAAGCAAGACAGACCAAGCGAGCGTTGGGGTACGTTCACGGGCGCACAGTTAGCGTAAGGTTAGGGGAACTTTTCACTTTGACAGTTGATAAAGCCCCGTTTTGAAGCGCCTGTCAGGGGAAATTTCCTCAGAACAATAACTAAAGCAATAGAAGGAAAGCTAAAATAAGAATTCAGAAAGATCATTTGTACTGTTCTAGCATACGACTAAAAAGACGCGTGAGAAAAGGAAACACTTTTAGCTCTTTGTTTCTACTTCACCCGTTTGGTCACAAGTTGAAAATCATTTGGTTATATTGGTTCTAATTTACCCGACAAAATTCAAAATACATTTATTCAAAGACAGACGTTTCTTTTACTGAACTATTTGACATAGTCGCGTGTGCGTTGTTTACGAGTGTCTAGTGATGGGAATAAAAGTACCGATACTTTTTAATCGACAGATTTCCTGCAGACAATGATTTACACAATTATTTTGATTAGACAATTTACAAAATATTATTTTTACAAGGACTGTTCCATTTTTCAAAAATCTGTAATTGTAATTCTTAATATTTTAGAAATACTGGATAGTCTGTTCAGTGTGTCCAGAGGGATTGATCACGCGAGCAGTTGTAAGTGTGTGAAAGGAAGCGATAAGTAAGTATACCTACAGTCTTTTTTTTTAATAATTTTTAAGGCCGTCACAAGTTTTTTACGTTAGTGATAGATTTACCTTTACAATATGCCGCCGCCGTACGATACTTACTTTGTAATATATCGATACTATTATCAAAGTCGTTACATCACTAGCAAAAAAGAAACTTGTGACAACCTTATAAATTGCGAAACAAAAGAGTGTATACTGATCTCTTTCTTACACATTTACAACTGCATAAGTAAAAATAGTACGACCTAATGTATTTTGTTCTTATTTTAGCTTTCCTTCTATAGCTTTAGTTATTGTTCTGAGGAAATTTCATCCTGACAGGTGCAAGTGCGTGCATGAACGGGGGTTTACGCGAGCTGTCAGATTAAAAGTCGCTCTAACGGTTTCCCCTAGGTGCACACGTGAACGCACTCTTGCAAACGAAACCAGTGTTGCCGGCACACGAGCAAGAAAATATTCGAAAAGGTGTCAAATCATTTCCAGGGGTGCGTTCGTGGCCGGTTCACTAAAGACCGTTATAGAGCGATTTTTAATTTGACAGCTCGCGTAAACCCCCTGTTCGTGCACGCACTTGCAACTGCTAGGATGAAATTTCCCCTGACAGGCGCTTCATGACGTGGTTTTATCAATTGTCATCGTGAAAAGTTCCTTCTTGCGCTAGGGAAATGCGCATGAACATACCCCAGGGCCAGTGACGTTCCACGAGGAAGGCCATTATCACACTGCACTGCGTGGTACCTATCGTGGTGAGTGGTACCTATCGTTCTTTGTAAGTACATCGGTTTGTATGAAAATCACGCGGGGTATGGTCAACTAATCAAAATTGATGTGGCAAAATAACGAATAATCATAATTTCTTTAAGATCCATTCAGAAAAATCTTTGCAATATTTTGTTTTACATTGGTACCTATCGTTCTTTGTAAGTACATCGGTTTGTATGAAAATCACGCGGGGTATGGTCAACTAATCAAAATTGATGTGGCAAAATAACGAATAATCATAATTTCTTTAAGATCCATTCAGAAAAATCTTTGCAATATTTTGTTTTACATAATAGTGTATATTTTTTACTAGGACAATCGGGACAATCAATGGAAAAATAATTAAAATCCGTAGACAGTAGTTTTCTCTGTCTACGTTAAAATCAGATAAAAATATTTGGCCGGCAACACCGAATGAGAAAATAAACCATAGACAATATTGTTTCTATTTTAAAAAAATTTTTTTTTGCTTGGAATCAAGTTATTCCACTTTAGGCAATTCTCACACTACACCGCACTATATACGTGGCGGATAGGATATCTGTTCCTACGCGCTGATATCAGAACCTAGATTCTTCTGCAGTTCCGTTCAGATAACAGACACGCGCCCTTGTATCCGTAACTATAGGTATTTTATGCCGAACTCACTTATACAAACCAAGGCAACGTGTGTGTATATTTATTTACACATACAAGTTTGTCTAAACTGCAGTTGTGTGATAAAATATTAATTTGTAGTATAATCAAGTAAACCTTAAGTAAAACGCTTTATAGAACAACCGTTCTGCTGTCCGCCGCACACAGTGTTGCCATGATATTACAAAAGTAACATATTACGTTATTTTTTCCCCTCTCATGTCGAGACTCTATAGTCTCGTGAATCCCGAGATAATGGTAAAACACATCATAATAATAATAAAGCGGAGTCCAAAAGAGATATAAACAAACGTACACAAAAAAAAACTTTATGTACCAGTCAGTACAGTTACAAATTAGGTATTTGTGGTCAAAATGTTACTTTTCGACCCAACTTATGTTATTTTTGGCAAAGAGGCTGTGGCAACACTGACTGCCGCCTTACATTGTCTATGGTTGTACGGAGCGGTCGTCTATAGCGATTATCACACAATACGCGCAACGCGGCGTATTGTCTATGGCTCCATTGTTTTCACTCCGCACCGCTCACTCCGAGCCAGTGTGCTATACCCCGCGTGATTTTCATACAAACCGATGTACTTACAAAGAACGATACCGCTTCGTCGCTCCGCGCTACGCCGCGGTGCGCGGCGCAGTGTGATAATGGCCTAAACACTACCGAACCGACCGCGCCAAGGAGCAGATCTGCTCTCCACCGATTTTTGATATCGCGGCTAAAAAGCCCAGTTTCCAGGATATGACAAGCATTTTGATTTTATATGAAAAAAAAAATAGATTAATTAAGATTATTTCTCTTTTGTGTTGTGTGTTTTGGTGTTTTAGTAAAATTGGAGTATTTATTTATCATTTCTGCACTGTTTATTTGTTAGTTGTAGGTATAGAATGTAATATTAATAAATTAGAGTTAGGTGGTATGTAAACATAATATTACAGTGATCGTAGTGTCTTGGTAAGTGGCAGGTACCACAGTATTTTTACTAAAAGGACGTGAAATTTAGAACATTCCTTACGATTATCATGCTTATTGACAACTTTTATAAAATAATATATTATATTATAGATACATGGTACAGGTCCAATAAAACCCTGTGTTAGTGATGAGTCAAAAATGAGTAACTAAATAAACTATACATTATGAAGATAGATCATGCTTGGCCGGAAAATAGCATTGGTCATTCAATTTGGAATATATTATATACACATGAGAACAAAATGGGTAGATTTCTGTGAAGATGACCCACTGACCCAGACTGTAGTTATTCTTCCCAATTACTAGTTTTACTTAGTTAGAGTATAATTGCTGCACCACAATTGAAATTCTAGTCTAGATAGTCATTATGCTGCAAGGTATTGTACCTGACCAAAATAAAAAACGCCACTTGCTGACAATACATTATCAGTTGCAGCAAATATAAATATCTGAGTTGAAGCTAAGAAGAAGAAAAGAAAAAGCGCCCACTGAACTTGACTCTCTAAACCAAAACATCTAAGTAATTTAAAATTTTTGAATATATTTTCAGAAACATGGAGGTCTCAAACTCTCTCACACTAAATGAGACAGCCCTGCAGCAACTGCCCGATGACAAAAAACCACATTTTATATTTGAATGGCTTCGTTTTCTTGACAAAGTGCTTGTGGCTGCACACAAGGCAAGTATATAATATATAAAATTGTTTTAAATTATAAGTACTGCCATGATTTGTATTAAAAAAGAATGATTATTATATTACAGTTCCTATTACAATAAAATTCCTGTAACATTCATCATTAAAAAAAAATTCTTATAGTATAATTTATATGATGCTTTTAAGTATGATCAATTGAAAAATTCTCATTTCAGAATGACATAAAGAATTGCCAGCAGAAGCTAGTAGCCCAGCTGGTGAATCTTCTCCGGGAGTCTTTAGGGGCTCCTGCAAGGAGACTCTTGGCCAGATGTTTGGCGACCCTATTTTCTGTCGGAGACACATTCCTCCTCTTTGACACGGTCAACAAATGCAATGACATCATAAAAGTGAAGGATGACTCACCATCATATTTGCCAACCAGACTGTAAGTTATTTATAAACATTAATTATTGTTACCAGAGAATTTTATTGTTGTTCTGTTATTGCCATATACTGTTTTTGAACTTATTTGGATAATATTTATTCTTCTTAATGTTGTGTGGGTTTCGAGTCTTTCAAGCCCAGAATATTTAATAATCAAACCCTACCTTGAACTAAGCACACAGCAAACTAAAGAAATTTTTTGCTCATATATACTATATAGGGTGTAAGGGATAGATGGCAGAAATGGATAGGAAGTAAATCAACGAAACTGAACAACTTTCACCAGGTAATTCTTTCATAAAATAAAAAACAAATCGAAAAAAAAAATGTTGTGGTGACCAGAATCTTTTTTTTGTTTTTTTGAATCGAGGGCATTGTATAGTTAATTTATTTCCATGAAGCCGTTTAGTATTTTTCATTATGTATTGTTTTAGAGCCGCTATTTGTGCACTGGGCAGCATGTATGAGAAACTCGGTAGAATGATGGGCAGGTCATATGAAGAAACTGTCTCTACCCTTGTCAGATCACTAAAGAGTGCTGAGTCGCAGACCAGACTTGAAATCATGACTACGTTAGAAAAGGTGAGGATATTATTATAACTGTGAGAATGGTGGTATTATGCGGTGGTATATGATGATTGCATTTTGTTGACTGCGCAATATCAACAAATGTAAAAAATTGCTAATTAGAATTTTGTGTGGTACTAATTTTCTAGGGAAGGGAGTTAAAATGTGCGTCTTCACCGCGAGCATTTGTTCGCGAGCAACATGCGCGCACAAAGCGCACAAAGATTATTTATACGCCATATGCACACGTGAGAGACTATGCGCGTGCAGGTTGCTCGCGAACGAATGCTCTTGATGAGGATACATCTTAAAAAATTTAAGTTATATGTTCCTAGCTTTATTAAGTATCCTTATCAGGCTTTGCAAGGTTTGTTATGTTTTCCTTCGTTGTTTGCGGCTTCATGCTTGACTGACTGACATGTTATAAGTCTCCAGTAGATAAAAATACCAAAGAACCAAACCCAGTCGAATGTAAATATTCCAATGAACGCTTATTTTTAGTTAACGTACCACTGTACTATTAAATCACACAGTAAAGATGATTTATATTCTATAAATCAGATCAGTGCCCAGGTACTGAAAACATGTATAATCTGAAAATTGGAAAGCTCCAAATAGCGGATTGTTGGAAATCTCGTTGGAGTAATCTTTTTATGTCTTTCTTGACAATACGTAGTGATTATATGCTCAGTGATTCGGTCCGTGTAAAATAAATGCCTAATAACAACACAAGAATTTTCATTTTTCCAATTTGTGCTAAATTATTGCTAAAAGGCAAGAAGTTCGAGCCCGAACGGTAAAAGCGGATATATCGATTTCACATACCTAGATCAAATTAACTATTGTATAACCCGTTACAATGCAGATAAATATCCGCAGTTTTGCTCCATTGCTCATTAGCTGTTCTAATATTCTAAAATTACGTACAATTAGATAGCAAGCGGAAAAGGTACGCATAAATAAGTTGAGTGCATTATGTAGGTACTCTTCGCTTTAGATATTTTGTAGCATGAGTCATACGTTCGGGGTCTTAAATAGCGAATAATGCATACTTCAATGGTAACGATGCGTATGTTTATAACATCGTCTTTACTGGTTTTTGCTAATAATAACAGCCGGTACATTCTGTATTTTTATCGCTACTAATCGAATTCCACCACCTACCAATGTGTTTTTCGGTTTCCGAATTTACGGATGTACGTTTATTCAGCGCCGATGAAGAAAAACATCGCGAGGAAACCTGCACACACCTACGAAGAAATTCAAGGTTGTGTGTGAAGTCGACCAATCCGTACTGGGCCCACGTAGTCGACTCATGCTCATGCCCCTTGTTGAGGACGTATGTGCCGACGATGATCGCTCCTAATCCTGTTCATACTTAAATAGATACTCAAAACATGTAGATGTGTTGATTTGCATGATCTGATTATCGCGTAGATCTGCGTGGGTATGGGCACGGCTGCGCCGGCGGCGCTCCGCGAGGTGTCCCGTGCGGCGCGTGCGGCGCTGCTGTCGGACCGCGCGGCGCCCGTGCGTGCAGCCGCCGCCCATGCGCTGAGACACATGCTGCCGTTGATGAGACTCACACCCGCCGATTTAGATACCAACGCAGCGGCGTGCCTGCGCGCGGCGCATCCTAGTGACTACGCGCTCAGGTATTTTTGTTTTTGAAGTATACTGAAAGCCAATCTTCTTGAAGAAATGAAAGAATTTTGCTAATCTAAAATTCACACTAAACCGCTTGACATTAATGTCGAATTTTCAATGCGTGGACTGTGTCATTCTAAGTCAAGTTAATTGGCTCAAACCATTGATGTGCTCAAACTATAAGAATGATGACTTTTGGCACGTTTGAGTGGTTGTTCCTAGTCTAAATATCATAGCCGTATAAGTCCAGCTACAGATACCTAGATAACGCAGATCTTTAACAGCAATCTGCGTTCCAGGCCTGACACAGACAAACAGCACTTGCGAACTGCAGGAACCGTGGCAACGGCTGCAGTCGACGCGTAGACTGCTGCAGTCGACAGGTGGCGACAACCGCAGTCGTACCTTCAGTTGGCAAGTGCTGTTCGTCTGTATGAAGCCTAACTTGGTATTTTTTAAATATTTGTATCGTTCTGTCAGATGCGCAGTTGCCGAGCTACTGGGTGCCTTGATTGCTACAACTCAGGCCGGGGAAGTTTCTAGTCTTACTGCGAAGAACAAAATTGGTCTCCAAGCAGGTAAATATCTACATTCAATGTAATACACGTTGCTATAACATTCGTAGGAGTCAATCAGCCACAAATTATCATGGGATTAAGTAAAGCTATTTAAAAAATCCGTAGATTTAGTTTATCCAAAATAAACAAAAACACACAGTTTTTCTCTTCATCATATTAGGGTTGTATGAAAGAAGAGGAGGGAGGTCTTTGCCCAGCACAGCAGTGTGAAGATACAGGCTAAGTAGAATAAGATAAGAATACTGTAAACTACAGCCTGACACTTGCGTTCATTACAGTCCAACAAAACAAAAAAGACCCACCAAAGAACGTAGTGTCACTGGACGAGGCATTGAATTTACTGATGGGCGCTTTTCTGAGAGGCGGCACTTCATTTCTGAAAGGAGAAATAATAAAGTCAGGCTCTGGAGTCAACAGGGAGGTCCGAGTTTGTGTTACACATGTAAGTATTAAAAAATCAATTCTAGTCTATCTTCTCCCAGGACCGTATTTATAATCAACTCTCAAGAGTGACAGCGAGTTTGAGTTCGTATCAGAAATGTCATTCGAGTACAAAATTACCTGTCAAATCCGCACTCAATATTGCTCTCAATCTTGAGATCGCTTTATAAATACGAGCCATAGTCTTTTTTCTTCTCATTCCCTGAGATAAACCCTGGATGTCAGAGTTTTTAACCGTCTAAAAGCACACCTAACAGGACTCTGATATAAATGTGTAATCGCTGTCAAAGACAGCAACCGAACGACTGCTTAACTTGCCCTACGAAGCACGGAATCTTTTTTTCGTATAAATCAGGTCAAAAGCCTGTCATGATCCATTTTTACCCACGGGGGGCCGTGGCGATACCACAGGCAAATAATTCTGATGCTTGTTCCATAGTTAAAAGTTATGTTTATAGCATAAACATGGATAATGTTTAGCTCTACGTTTATTTTGTTTAGGCTTACGTGATCTTCGTGCAAAACATGGGTGGCGTGTGGCTGGAGCGCAACATGTCCACTTTCCTGACGCACGTGCTGGATCTGGTCGCCAACCCCAAGGCGGCCAGCTCGCACGTTGACGCCGTTTACTCCAGGTACATTGAGTATGAAAATCGCTGTCCGCCACCGCAGGCCGCGCCAGTGTGCGAGAGACTTTATGGCGCGGGGAGAGTAGGAAAAATTCGGCGGATTCAATTGCAGTTGTTTCAATTAATTATAGCTACACTCATCATGTCATAAGTTCATTATAAGTATAACTACCTCCTTTACGATATCAGTAGAAATATCATAAGATAATCCTGACTTACAGATTGTTATTGCTCTTTTGAGAATATTCGTTCGCATTTTTGTTTTCTTATCTTCAGTTTACACTTATTGTATGAGTGTAGGTAGATAAACTATTATATGCAACTTTACATAATAATTAGGATTATGCAGCAGATTTATAAATAGCTATTAATTTTGTTTACGACTTTCGCGCTTTGTACACATTATTTTATTGTATCGGGTTTAAGCACGGTTTAGTTTAGATAGGTATTAAAAGTTATATACCTTCGCCCGATTTACGACTGAGCTCCATCAGTGGTGGTCGCGATCTGACTGATAGAGGTATATTAAATCCTATCTAAAATATACCGTGCTTAGACCCGATACAATAAAATAAAGCTATTACTTAGTACTGACGATTGCCATATCATCAGGAAATGTATCAACTACATTCTGCGGAACACGCTCGGCAAGATGCTGGGTGAGAAGGCACAAGCGTCCGCTTGTCGGGAGATCATCCAGATAGTGGTCAAGCAGATGAACAGCATCGACTTCAACCCGGAGAATGCCAAGGATTGTAATCAGGTAAGATCTTCATGTCAGTAAAATATAGAAATGTGTTTCTTGAAATAAGGTCTAGAATATTAACAGGCAACAAAATGTTGTCTACTAATCCGGCATTCAGAAGAGTGCTAAGTAGTCTTAGCCGCAACAAGCCGGCGTCACACCTCTTTTATTTATATCTTTTCTTTTATTAATTATTTATTTATGCCCGTTACTTCTGTCGGTTTGTTACATGTTATAAATATACTGAAGTAACAGACAGAAGAGTTATCTTCGCAATTATGGTAAATATAAGCAAATGAATTGTGACGCCGTCTGCCAGGAGTGGCCGAGCGCAGTATAGCCGCCGGCAATACTGGCGGCACTGTGTGTAGCAAGCTTTAATATGATTGTACTGTCAACAGGAAACCTTGTTCAGTCAGCATTTACTCGTGTGCGCATTGACGGAGGCCGGCGAGCTGGCTCTGCAACTGGGCACCTCTGTGCACAACCTCGTGTCGGACACATCGCTCAACATGATAGACGCGATTTGTACGGTCAGTATATTCATTTAAATCTGTGAACAGAACATTCATTGAAAACTTTGACAGCTGGGTTGGCCACTAACCTGGCAAAAGCCTAATCTAGGCAATCCTAGGTTTGCCAGGTTAGTGGCCTGGTTTCCCTTCTGGGTTGCGGAGGTCAAATGGCAGTCGCTCTGTGTTAAACTAGTATATTCGTTCAATCCGCTAGATAAGGTAGACGACCACGTGAAATTCATTCTCGGAAAGCTAGTAGTTCAATATGCCCATGTAACATTGATGTCTTTTTCCATTATGATGCAAAACTTTACCTTTACAATCCTGTACCAGGTGCTAGAACACCCGTGCGTGGCAGCTCGGCTGGCGGCCGCGTGGTGCCTGCGTTGCGTGTGCGTCGCGCTCAACTCGCAGATCGCGCCTCTAGTGGACAAGTGCTGCGACGCTCTAGACGCCAACAGACCCACGCCGCATCATATCTCCGGTAAAGTAACTCATAAAAAATTCTCTGTTGTACTGCATATCTGTAATTTTGGCCGTATGTGTGATATACATTCCGGATAAATTAAATACAAATGACAAATAAAGCGTATTTAAATTCATAAACCCAGTAGAACCTAGCTCATTACATCTCCCGTTTGAAAAGAAAACGATATATTGATAGCACGATATTAAACAAAAATATGTTCTTATAGGCTACTCTGCCGCCCTGGCGGCAATCCTGGGCGCCGTGCGTTTGTCCCCCCTGGGTATCCCCCATGGGCGCGGGAAGATCGCCTTCAACGCCGCCGAGCAACTGCTGAGATCCGCCGGACAGAGCAGCCGGCTCACTGCTGCTAGGACCAACGCCGGCTGGCTTATTGTTGGCGCTATTTGTACCCTGGGTACGTGAATGTTAACATTGTGATATATATATATATATATATATGATATATATAGATAGACGGTTACTTAACTTTTTACTGTTTTTTTTTGTTTTATTCGTACGCCTGTATAACATTTCTGAGATAATCCTTGTTAACACTAAAGCGACCTTAGCAAGTATAGTGGTAACTGGCACAGACTGACAAAGGGTTATAGCCTATGTTTAACACCTGACTTGAGAATGACTTGATGAAATACAAATACACCAGAAGGCGAAAATATTTATTTCAAAAGGGTAATTGAACAAATAGTCTGTCGTTTTATTTGATATAATTTTATATTTATCACAGGAGTGGCTGTCGTCCGCGGTTTGCTTCCCAGGATGTTGTTACTGTGGAGGAACAGTTTCCCGAGGTCTGCTAAAGAACTGGAGTCAGAGAAAGCGAGAGGAGACGCCTTCACTTGGCAGGTGAGCCTAGGCTATTATTTATTTTTTATCTACCACAACTACAAATTTGGCTCAACCGCAATCGTGAAAAAAAAAAAAACTGTAGTAGTATTCCCAATAAATATTGTTGAATTTTCTGTGCCTACTTGTTTAATTCTCAACAAAGATTATGTGAATCTCAATATACGCCTCCAAGATCTTGGAGTTTTACTCCGATGCTCCGACAGACTTTTTCTGGACAGAATTTCTGAAGTCCCAAGTCAAGGTCAGGATGATATCAATCAATGCCTTCTCAAAGTCACCAAAGCTTAGGATCTTGCATAGTCAAATAATGAAATAACTTTGTTAATACTCCACCCACAGCCTGTTTTATTTCTCAATGAAAAGCCCCATAGAATAATACAGTACAGAATAAATAGTTAATAGATGGATGGGTCTTGAAGCCCAAAACAGGGAAGAATGGTAGGAGAAGACAGGCCTTTGCCCAGCAGTGGGATGACGTAGGCTAGATAAAAAGAAGAAGAAGAAGTGAATTCGTGCACTGTTTGAATTTCCGAAACAGGTGACCCTGGAAGGCAGGGCTGGAGCATTATCAGCGCTGCATAGTCTGTTAGTCCACTGTCCATCGTTGGTGAACAACGAAGACACTGCGAAACGTCTGACACAGCCCATCGATGGAGCGATCGCCGTTCTTACCAAGTAAGATATAAATAGTAGAATCCGCTTATAACGACCGCCAAGGGACCGGCGATTTTACGTCGTACTAACTAACCGATCGTCGTACTAAACGAACTGATTACTATTTTAATCATCAAGGTCAATTTGTTTCTTCTATTGACGAAGCGTGTTGCGGATTAGTATTTTTTTGATAAGTTTTTAGAACTCTCTTAATCATGTTTATTATTAAATCATCCTATTTTGTACACGTCCTCACATATCATATTACCCGCAAATTATACTGTACAGTAAAAAGCCTCATTTCCGCATCACGCACCACGACTTTTTATAGATTCTTGATTTGACAGGATTATAATTAGTTCTTTTGTAGTGCTGTCCCTTTCTGTTCTCTCATGGCAGAAAATGACAGATATGAATGGATGTAAATGGATTTATTTTAGTTAAATCTTGTTTCCGTCGAATCGAGACCATATTCCTTTCCACCTTCCATAAAATAAGACTATGAATATTTGTAGCGTGAGCGGCGTGGTGCGCAACTACGGCGGCGCGTTGAAGGCCCCGTCGGCGCTGCTGCGGCTGCGGCTGTACCAGGCGTGCGCGGCGCTGGGCGCGGCGTACTCGGCCCCCGCGGCGCCGCTGCTGCGCCTGCTGTGCTCCGAGCTAGCGGGCTCGGCGGACCCCGGCTCGGCCAACGTAGCTACCGGTCAGTTGGATCACAAAATCACTATAATTTAATTTTGGACTGGGATCGATAGAAAACCATTAAATTCCATGTGCTATTCTTCCCGTTATTTTTGATAAATTGTTACAATACCGCGTGTAAGGGACAGCGTACGCAAACTGATAGGGGTTGCTCTGTCAATGAAACTGAACATATTTCATCAAAAAATATTAGTACATTGTTGTCGAGGCATGGAAAACCAGCAATTGACGGACGAGGAGGGATTGAAGTCCGAGCCGCAAACGAGGACTTCAATGATACGAGTCAGGCAATTGCTATTTCCGCCGAGGCTTACATAGTGCTTTTCTCGAATTAAATCAAGGAAAAACATAAATAAAAAATCTATGGTGTACAGCCTCAGTGCTAGGTCAACACAAATGCAAATGGTTGAAACTAAACGCAAGTGTACTTAGAAAAAAAAATTTTTGGCATGAAGTCATGGCGTTTTGTATTTTGACGGAGCGCTTTATTGTTCGAAATTTGAAAAAGACGAGTTCTATGAAAAGTTTTTTCTTTTTAATTTGAGAAACCGTAAATGTCAAAGTTTGCGTATTGATTTTGCATAAGGAATAAGACTATTTTCATGCATGTTTGAGAAAAACATATTGTTTTGCTTTCCCATACTAATTGTCTCATTGAGGTGCGTGATCATTTTATACATTATGAGGCAGTCAAAAATAATTTTTTCATCCCATCTATTCGAAAACGACGACTTTAATCGCATATAAGTGCGCCTAAAGTTGATGCTTCTAAGCGACATAGGTACCATTACTCTACTCTTTGCTAGAGACTGTCCCAGCAGGGTAAAAATGAGATTTTAATCCTCTTTATGAAAATAAGTGCGATTAAAAGAACTTTTAATCGCACTTTTTGAATTTGGAACCTCTTTTTCTTTTTTCTTGATTTGGCATGACTGACGCGGAGTGAAAACAAAATAGTTAGATGTCGAATTCAAATAATGGTACACTGGCTGGTTAGACTGCGCGACGGCTGATAAAAAAAAAAAAACATATTGAAAATGCACGAACTACGGCACGAGTGGGCAGCAGGGTTTTATAGGGAGCCCGTGTATTCGACTCTTTTTACGAATTATTAAATATTCAAAATGAGGTCTTCTAGCAGTGAAATTACCTATAACATTCTTATTCTATTATATTTAAATTTACAAGTGTTAGTTAGGCGCCTTTTTTTCTCATAGAGGGGGATGAAAAGTAGAGTGTATCACTCGGGAGCAAAAATATTTTTGGCTCGGGCGACGTACTTTGAATCCCTCGCTACGTTCAGGATTCTACTTTAGAATCCCTCGCTACGCTCGGGATTCTACTCTAGAATCCCTCACTTCGCTCTGGATTCAAAAAAACGCCCTCGCCTTAAAAATATTATTTTACTCCCACGTAATAAAATCTACTATTATTTCCTGTAAGAATTTCCTGTTGAAAGTTGTGCAGTTGCTTTCACTGATCAACCCCTATCAGTTTGCGGTACACTGTCCCTTACACCCGGTATAAGAACTATTAATTTTTTATGCCTATGCAGGCAACTGAGAACTGGCCGGAACAGGCACAAGATAGAGTCGTGGAGAGACCGGAGAGAGGCCTTTGCCCAGCAGTGGGACACTAATGGCTAAGATAAGATAAGATAAGAAGATGCAGGCAATGCATCCTGCGCCATGCATTGTCAGGGTTCCGAAACCTTGCCGATTTATTCATGAGGTCAAACTGTAATAGTAGTTATCATCGATTCGTCATTTATACGTGCATAATGAATGCTTTTGGCCGATCGATACAGCTTAAAATGTGCAGCATTTACCCAGTTAGTCTATGTCTCTTCCGGCGTTTAGACTGCGAGACGATGGAGGATATTGGGATTAATATTTTGGGTGTTTTGTCAGGTATGTTGCGGCATGCCCTCAACCCTCGCGATACCATTCTGCTAGGCGAGGAGAGCTGGATCTACGATACCGATCACGCTGATATTGAGGAACAGGTATGTCATTTACAGGGTAACGTGACCTGTGGTCATCAATTTTTGTCTCCTTTGATTTTTTTTTTAGAGCAATATAAAATAATTATTCTTGGCTACTTTGTAACAGTATTGAAGTATCGGAAACTGTAAAAATAAATAGATTTACCGGCGTATTACTGAGATTCCCATGGAAAATAAAAATATTTTTAAAATACTCGTATTACGGGGCTGGGAAATAAAACTTGTAGTAATTAGATCTGTAAGTAGTTACTGAGTTTTTTAATTAATAAAAAAATACAATGTCTTCATTTTAATCTTAGAAAATATGAATAGATTAAAATTAAAGTGTATGTTACCTTGTAAAGATGTTGTTTAATTTTCCCAGCTAACTTCGCCGCTGAGCGCGAGTGGGTCGAGTGCTCTGGAGCACGACCCCTGTTGCTTGTACCGCGCTGCGGCGGGCGCGCAGCCGCTCGGCGTCGCCGTCATCGACGCCGCCGTGCTTCTCTTCCCGCAGATATTCGCCAGAGCTGCCAACAAACACAGGTATGTTGAAACAGTTGACCTGACCACGCTTACCTACAAACCGGTTGACCAACTGATCAAACAGACCGACCAAATCAATTGATCAAATCGACCGATCACATCAACTATAAACCGACAAAACGTACACCGACCAAACCCAACCTACTGATGTACCAAACCCAATGAACAACCCGACCCGATAGACTAAATCGACCGACCAACCAACCGACACAAATTAACTGATCAAACCAACCTCCCCAACCAACCGTCAAAATAACCGACTAACCAAATCGATCGATCGATATAAAGACCAAACTGACGCTATGTTTTATTGAAGGACGTTCTAAAAATGGATTACTATTGATGTTTATAAAATAATCGGCTACTCACTTATGGATTTGACGGAGGTAGGTACATATACCCCAACGTTTCGATACATATCAGTCGCGGATGGTGTAGTGTGACCTTCTTCTCTTCTGATGAAGACATTCGTATAGGGTCCGAAAATCCGCAAGTGAGTAGCCGAGTATTTCATAAATATTTATAAAACTTGTTCGTCGTTTGATAATAAATTACAATTTGATGTTCATAGGCAACAAATGTTGGAGCACTTCTCGGAGTGCATCAAGATGTCGAAGGGCCAGCGTCAGGAGGCGATCCAGATCAACGTGTTCACCGCGCTGCTGCTCGCTCTGCGAACGCTCGCCGAACAAAAGAGCGCCCTGGGCCAGGAACCCGTCAAGACTGTTGCTACCGAACTTATTATTGTATGTATTAATATGCTGGGGTATGTATGATTAGTATAATAGGCGATTTTCTTGCAATGATGAATGTGAATAGGCACGCAAAATAGCATGAAAGTTTTTACGTTTAAAAATTTCACATATCTGTGATTCCATATTAAAATTCCATATCTCTGTAATGTAACTAATTGTAGTATCCAAATAATTCTTTCACATGTATTGTTTATTTTCAACAGAAAATATGATGAGCTAGAAATGCAAAAGTAGCGTTCCTCTCAATTATTATCGGTGTTGCTCATTTTATCAAGGACACATATTGAGTTTATTTAAACGTTTCACAGGCGGGCTTAGCATCAAACGGCGTAGCGGTCCGCGCGGCGGCCGCATCGTGCGCAGGTCGTCTCTGCGGCTGCATCACCGAGGCCGAGAGCCAGGCGCTGAGCGAGCGCGTGATCGGCCTAGCGAGGACGTCCGTCAACCGGCCGGTCAGGGCGGCTGCGGCGGCCGCGGTGGGCTTCGTGCAGCGCGCAAGAGGCGCTGCGTCCAGTGCTGCAGCGCTGCCCATACTGCGCGCGCTGTCGCAGGATAGAGGCGCGACTGAAGTGCAGGTTTGTGTCGTCCATATGGCCATATGTTGATGGTTTCATTTCTCACCGAGGCCGAGTGCCAGACCTTGAGCGCGGTCTTCCCTCAGACTCGGTCGGCCGGTCAGGGCGGCTGCGGCGGCCGCGGTGGGAAGAACTCCAAATCTAAAAAACCGTCACGGCCCTATTTCAGACTTGGCGTTTACTGTTTTGATCAAGACACTGACATACTGTTTACACCGAAATTAAAATCGTTTTTTGTCTGCAATTAATAATACACAAATCTAATCTAGACTATTACCCCGCCGCGCTCATAAGTAATCTGTGCTATTACCCTCAGGTGTGGTCTCTTCACGCCTTATCGGTGCTAGTGGACGCATCCGGCCCGATGTTCCGAGGCCACGTGGAGTCCACGCTCAGTCTGGCGCTGAAACTACTGTTCAGCTCGCCTCCGTTCCTGGAGGACTTGCTTCGAGGGATCGGCAGACTTCTATCAGCTCTCATCACTGTGGTCGGCCCGGAGTTACAAGGCAAGTACTCTATACTATTATAAAGACTGACTTATGAAGTTAAGGCTCCTGTTCAGCTCGCCACCGTTCCTGGAGGACCTTCTGCGCGGCATCGGCCGAACGACTCGGTGAACTCTGGTGTCAAAGTTTTTAAACCTCCTAATAGCTCAGCTAATGGACTTTTGAATGGCTTGTATACATTTATGTGACCAGTATCACAGACAGCGACCTGGACTGAAATCCGTAGCATGA
The DNA here is from genome assembly GCA_029255725.1 of Scrobipalpa atriplicella. Classification (NCBI taxonomy): domain Eukaryota; kingdom Metazoa; phylum Arthropoda; class Insecta; order Lepidoptera; family Gelechiidae; genus Scrobipalpa; species Scrobipalpa atriplicella. Next base: position 53,565 of record JARACY010000828.1, read on the forward strand.
AATCCTTTTCTTGATAGATAATTATGCAGTCCAGCCTGTGTTGGGTTAGTGCTCTAATCAAACTGAAGAATATCTCAGAGAGTATGTGAGATGTTCTCCAGTTTTAGAAAGATAAATTATTAAGTAAAGCCTTCCTTACGAGGATGAGGACTTGCAGGGCTAAGATGCGCACCAAGACTAGATTTTTGTCTACGCATAATCTCTTTTGACGTGCACTCCGTGCCGGGAAAGGGTAGGAAGACAAAAGTCTAGTAGAATAACTTTCTAAATATTCCTTGTTTGTACAGCAATGGGCGGCAGCGCGGTGACCCGCTTCGTGTGCGCGTGCGCCGCGTTACTTGAGTGCGGCGCCGGCGCGCGGGCCGAGGCCATCGGCTGCCTGCAGCAACTGCAGATGTTTGCGCCTAGGCACATCAACCTGGCCACGCTGGTGCCTCAGCTCTGTGTGAGTATGGAAATAATTTGTTGGACCGCACGTACCAAGCAGCAGACTGCCCCAGCAGGAAATATACAGAAAAAGTGTAAGATGATCGCTGTGACGTGCAATTTTCTTTTATTTTTCTTAGGAATAGCATCGTGTATACTTACTGTATACTACTGTTGCTACTTCGTGCAGTCCAACTTGAAATAGTACGTTTAAATTAAAGTCTTTTTTTAGTAAACACTCAAATTTGACACGAAAAATTGCGGAGGAGGAGGAGGAAAGGAGATTGCCCGCCGTCACCGAAAATTGGTTGAAATATAGACATACATTATTGTTATTAGTAACCATTCATTACACGTCAAAATAAATTGTATATATTGAGAGAAACATTCCCCCCGTCCCGAGTATCCCTACCAGTCTATCCCTACAAGTAGGGATACTCGGAAAAAAATTCCGTCTATCCCTACCAGTAGGGATACTTTAATCTGATTTCGGCTACAGCGAGACCTATCCAGCTCGGAGTTAGCGGTGCGTCGCGCGGCTCTATGCTGCCTGCGCCAGTTGTCGCAGAAAGAAGCTGCAGAAGTCTGTCGCTACGCCATGCTGGCCAAGGACCATGTTCCAGCCAAACCATATTGTGGTATGTTTGCAGTTCTGGCGACACTATTCTAATACTAATTTTAAAATATCACTTTCTCAACTTCATATATGAAAGAGTAAAAAAAAAACACTTGAGATTGGCATCCTAAATTGACGTGAGATTGCTTATATGATGTAAAATAAGAAAGTCTTGTGTTTTTCGTCAGTTTAATGAAACAATGTCCTGTGTTTATTCGCTATTATCTGTATTATGTCAAAGTTAAGAAAGTGACAGCGCTATCTTAAAATTAGTTTTGGAGTGGTGCCGCCAGAATCGACAGTTATTATCTATGACTGCAATATGATATCTAATAGCTTCCTCATTTCGCAGGCGTAGTGATCACCGACACGGGCCTGCCGGGCGCCCTATTCGCCTACTTGGACACCGAACGCGACGAGACTGCGCTGTCGTACGCGCGTGACACGCTCGCGTGCTGCCTGCTGGCCGCCGCGTCCGCGCACTCGCTGCGAGACTGGCTCGCGCTAGCCAAGCGCGTGCTCACCGTGCGGCTAGGTAACTGTCACACGCTCCCCGCAAGGCAACAACCCCGCGCTTCATCATGTATCACATCAGTAGATCCTATACGGGGTGTAAGGGACAGCGTCCCGCAAACTTATAGGGGTTGCTCAGTCAACGATACTGAACAACTACCACCAGGATTTATTTTCAGGAAATGAAAATAAAAATTTGCTTTTTCATACAAAATGACCACATTGATCAGACAATTTGTATGGAAAAGCAATTTTTTTTTTCGTTTCCTGAAAAAATATCCTGGTGGTAGTTGTTCAGTTTCGTTGATTGAGCAACCCCTATCAGTTTGCGGGACGCTGTCCCTTACACCCGGTATAGGATAAGCAATCTCTCTTCTGAAAATGTTACGTAATTCGGACAAAACCATTGACATAAGCTTTGAAAAAAAAAACGCTTGGATTTCATTTTAGCCCCATTGGTAAACTGTAAATTCCGATTGGGTATGTTAGACAAAATCATGACTTAGTTATTTTCTTGGCGTGCAGAAGACAGCAATAACTCGGATAACGATTTGGATGTGGAAGGCGACGATGATCAAGTCGAGTTCCACGCCGAATCGGAGCAGTCTACCCACCCCATCGTGCAGTCCAGGTGGCCTACCAGGGTATGTTCTTTTACTTAATATTTATAATTTATAACCAGCTTTATGCTAGCGTTTCGGTGCAAATTACGTACGTTACTTCCACCGAATTATCGTTACGTTAATTACCTATTTTTAAATATAGAAACGAAAGGAAAAAAGAGCCAGATGCAGCTCACCAACTAGAATCTAGATGGCCTGACCAGCTCAAAGATGCAGAAAAAACAACATTTTATATTATCGCCACTATTACTTACTGATTGAAGCCGATAGATACGAGAAAAGACGACGAACAAAATGACGGATTTTACTAGATTAATTATTATTTGTATTATCGTTGCGTCTAGGTTTTCGCAATGGAGTGTATTCAGAAGATAATGAGCGCGTGCGAAGCGACCGGCGACCCCGCTCACTTTGATCTCGTCAAGGCCAAAGAGAAGCAAGAGAAAGATCCAAACGGTAAGCACAAACAACATAACTTATACTGATATAATAAAGAACACACAGAACTTTGCATACACCCAAATTAATATGTATGTAATAAATCTATAGGTAAGTGGGCATTCCGGGTATGTAAATAAAATTGATTTTTGCTTATCATTTTCACACTTTTTTTTTTAAATTATTAAATAACTCGTTATTTGTGTTGGGCAAAAAGTAGAAAGTAAAAAGTAGAAAGTACAGTAAAAAAAAAAATGTTGTCAGTAATCGTTCAGATAACTTTTGGCTAGGCATGTTGACTGGGTGGCTAAAAAAAATCTAAACCTTTCTACCTTAAAACTGATGGCTAAAATACTGTGGGTTTCATTCATCAATAAAAAAAAATGCACATTTCGATTTAATAATCAAGTTATAAATATAGAAGTTATTGATTGGAGTAGTCAATATTTACAAGCCAGTGACTTCATAACTCACAATTTTCATACAAAAAAGCGTTTTGACATTTGATAAAAGTTGCTGATTTAACTAGTAGGAAAATAGCCTATTTCTCGTTTCTCTCCGCAGCGGACTACCTCTCGATCCACCTGTCGGACCTGGTCCGCATGGCGTTCGTTGGCGCGACGGGGGAGTCGGACGCGCTCCGCCTGTGCGGTCTGAGGACCCTGCAGATGATCATCCAGCAGTACGCCCGGGCGCCCGAGCCTGACTTCCCCGGACACCTGCTGCTTGAACAGTATCAGGCACAGGTCAGTTTATATCACACACATACGGGGTGTAAGGGACAGCGTCCCGCAAACTTATAGGGGTTGCTCAGTCAACGATACTGAACACATATCACCAGGATTTTTTTTCAGGAAATGAAAAAAAAAATTTGCTTTTCCATACAAATTTTTTGATCAATGTGGTCATTTTGTATGAAAAAGCAAATTTTTATTTTCATTTCCTGAAAAAAATTCCTGGTGGTAGTTGTTCAATTTGGTTGACTGAGCAACCCCTATCAGTTTGCGGGACGCTGTCCCTTACACCCGGTATAATACATACATAATGGTCACGTCCTTATTCCTCACAAAAGCCTATAATTACAATGTTTCAAGCCTATTTAAATTTAAAACTGCTCCAGCTAAAACTCGGTTGAACCTTCTGTCTGCCATTTTCAATCTCTACCAAAATTAGGCTAAAACTGGCAATCGATGTATAAAATATTTGGAGAATGCGCCGAATTCTTCTTCTGTCGTGTGGGTTTCGAGTCGATCGACCCGATGAACCATGGTGTCAGAGTTTCAACCGCCTAATAGCACAGCTAATAGGCCTCTGACATGGTTTGTGTAACGACCCCTATCAAAGACAGCGACCGGGACCGAAGGCTTAACGTGCCCTCCAAAGCACGGAATCCTTTTTCTTTTCGGACAATCAGTGATTCAGCCTGCAATTTCCTAACCAAACTGGTGAAAATCTCATAAAGTGGTAAATTAACAATTATCAACTTTGTGTTCCCCCTGGAGATCGAAACCAGGACCTTCGGATCGAGAGCCCATGGCTCAGACCACTAGACCACAGAGGCAGTTTAAACAGTTTTGTGGTTCGGTTGTAGGTGGGCGCGGCAGTAAGGCCGGCGTTCTCTGGTGATACTGCATCTCACGTCACCGCGGCCGCTTGCGACGTTTGCTCGGCTTGGATCGCTCGCGGAGTGGCCAGGGACATCACGGACTTGAGGAGGTAAGATTCATTTCATAGTGCTAAGTAATTTTTTTTATGAATGACGGAGACAGACGAGCAGAAGGGTCACGATGTAAGTAATCAAAACACTCCAGGGGGTCACATAAGTACAGCCGGCCTTTCAAGTAGGAAAACGCTTATTGGTCCTGAAATACCTGAACAGGAACCTGATTCTACAGTGTAGTAGTGCGTGGTAAGAAGTGTCTTTTGAAACGTATTGTTTTTAACACTATGGGCAAAAAGAACCCCACATTGAGGCCCCTCTGTAACGCCAAATGGGCACACGCTCGTGCCAGGACATAATGACGAGACGAGTTAGATGCACACGCCTAAGGCTCAAGACTATAAGAAATGGAAGAAAGGGGGAGGCTTTTGCCCTGCAGTGGAACCTGCGAGTGGGGCACTTCAGGCGTTTAGTAAAAATAATAATAATGTTATACAAATGGACGGAAACTTGAGTGCAAATCCGATTCGCACTTGTTAGTTTTTTTCTTCTTTTGCTAATTGACATCCTTGTTAACACATAGTTTGTTTTAGGGTGCATCAACTGCTAGTTTCCAGCTTGGACAAGCTGAATACCAAGGGGAATACTACACTGATTTACAACGAGAGCATGGCCACGCTCGAGAAACTGTCTATTCTGAAAGCGTGGGCTGAAGTATGTATGACTTTCATTCATCTCAATATTAAATCTTTGCAGCATATCATCATCAGCTCATATATGTCCCCAACGAGGGACACGAGCCTAGCCTGGAACAGGGTGGTCGGGTCGGGCCTTAGTCGACCACGTGGGCTCAGTACGGATTGGTCGTCACTATAAAAGCTCTGATTAAACGTACAAACCTATGAAATTCGAAAACCGAAAACACATTCTGCCAAACACATTGCTATGCCAAACATATTGCGTGATGGGATTCGAACTACGATCTCCTGCACAGAACACGGAATACAGCGGCCCTATTCACTACACCATCGGGCTTGTTGCAGCATATAATGGTAACGATGTTATAATTCAACACTGTCTTACATTAACTAGGTATACATAGTAGCAATGGTGAGCAACAGCAGCGCGCCCGGCAGCTACGTGAAGCAACTGGACAGCAAACCGTTCAACAACCGCGCGGAGCTCGCTAGGTGGCGCAACGAGCTGCTACAGAACAACAACCAGATCGACAACGCACAGGAATTCAAGGACGAGGAAGACGAAGAATACGGAGAGTTCGAGTCGAAGGGAGAGAGTCTGCTGAAGCTGGTCGAGCCGGAGCTCGAGAGTTTGGGGGAAAACTGGATTGCGGCATTGAAGGATCACGCGCTCCTGAGTTTGCCGCCAGGTTAGTATCGGTTCGAGATTTACGTGGAAATCCGAATTACGAAAACTTTATTTGTGTTTAGTCTGTCTTCATCATCATCATTAGCCTGCATCAGTCCACTACTGGACGTAATAGGCCTCTCTCATGGCACGCCACTCAGCTCGATCTTCAACCGTTGTCATCCAATCCCTGCCCGCTTTGTTACGAACATCTAGTCTCAGGAGGTCCTACACTACGTCTGTCGAGGGTCATCAGTTCTACGATAGATGTGTGACCAACCCACTCCACTTCAGCCTACTACTTCTCTGAGCTATGTCGGTATCTCTGGGTCAGGTCGCGTTGAGACTAATCAAGTAAAATCTCTCATTTTCACGCAAATTACAGAAATTTAGACAATACAATACTGGTGGTTCAGGAGAACGTTGGACATACGGAAATGGCAGATATGTGGGGTCATCTGCTATCTACCTAGACCCCATAGTTTTTTAATTTTTTTTATAACCGAATTTAATGAGTTTGAAAACTGTAAGTCCTATAACTTTATGTAGAATAGACGAAACAGGCAACACCTTAGACAAAAACAAAAAAGGTGTTGCCAGTTTCGTCTATCCTACATAAAGATATAGGACTTTAAAGTTTTAACACTCATAAAATCTATGGGGTCTGGGTCAAATTTTTTGGGCTAGGTGGATAGCAGACGACCCCACCTATCTGCCATTTTCGTACGTTCTGCCGAACAATATGTGTACCTACTTAAAATTAGTATGCATAAAATCTTGTTCAATCCAGAGTTCGCGTCGCAACTGCCTCACGGCGGCGGCGCGTTCTACTCCGCGGAGACGGCGGAGGGGTCCCGCGCGCACTACGCGGAGGCCTGGCCGTCCCTTCTGTACGCCGCCTGTCTGCGCTTCAACGCCAACATACACGTGCCACAGAATAATACTACAGGTAACATAGCACTTACACTTGGATCCGTATTGGAAGCTATCTTTTTCACAAAATGCTAAATGATGACAATTTGTCATCAAACGGATCTGAAGAATGAACATAACTTATGTAGTGTAGATTAAAAAACCAAAATAATTCATTCCTACCGCAAATACTCGACATCCCAGTGCAGTTAAAATCCGTACCCTAACAATAATGAAATGAATGATACTTTTTTTTTCAACGGTATTAGAGGACTTTTGTGCGATGAGAAAATGCCAACCCTAATAGTGTTCCCTATAAACGCTAGTTCACTATATATAAGGTTTAGGTTGGGTTTGCCTATGTAGAGCGATTCTGTTCAAATGCTCTAAATAGTTGGTAAATTTCGACGATCTAAATATGGGTAGGTAAGTAATGTCTGGGAGTTTCCTAAATCAAATGGGTTTTACTTGTCATTTTCAAAGCCTCAACACTAAATAAGCTGCGAGATAAGTCGCGGGTTTTAAATGCTAACTATTTGTGCAATTCTTTGTTTCAGACAAACACGACGTTGTCGACAATAATAGGACAGCAAAGACTGAAAATGGAAACTGTGATTTTTTTGAACCTGTCGACGAGAGATTCCATCTACTTTTCGGTAAGAAATCTGTTATAACGCTTATAACGGCTTGCATTATAGCTCTGCGCAAACGGGCGTCATAACAGTTGCGCGACGTATTTTATTTATATTTAACTGCTGTAAGATTTTCTTGTAATAAATAAGACCGAAAAAAAATGACGGTCAGCTTAGTCCTGCGAATTTCTGTGTTTCTCACTCTTTGTTACTAAGACATTTTGTTTCAGGTATTTGTATGGAAGCGCTGTGTGTGCAGCGTGATATGAGCGTGGAGAATACGGTGTTCGTTCTGCTGTCGTTGGTGACGCTGCTTGATGCTCCCGAGAACAGAGCTAGGCTGCTCAAAGACAGGTAAACTTTAAAGGTTCCTGTACCCATGCGTCGGTAAAATCGCATTCACGGGCGCACGCAAAAACGGGCACGCCGCACGGAACGCTAAGAGTCTTAGCCTACTAAGAGACCTTGCGATCTGGCGGCCCTGTGTGTAGCGGGGTTAAAATATCTGGCGAGGCAGACTTGGAAGTTCTTACAGAAGTTCCGAACAGTCAGTCGAGCTAAACCGCTTCAGGTGGGGATTCACACGTGACCCCGTCTGCGGTGCAAATGCGGGGTTGACCCACAATCCTTGGCCCACTTGCCCTACCATCTTGCACAGGAGAGCAATTAATGTGAGGCTTGGCAACTACTCAGCTATAGAAATCTGAGATAGGGTTTTGACTTGCCTTCACCTCGATAGAAGAAGAAGTGCCGGAATCTGGTGAGCGGGTGGTTGCAAGCCAAGCACGCCTCCTTGCTACTGTTTTTGTATAAAAACATAGTTACCTACTTCCAAGTTTGTAGAGAACCTCAGCTTTTCCATGTTCATGTAATAAAATAATTCAAATAAAAGAACACACTTATTGTAAAGTTACAAAGGTGTACTGTTTATTTTCAGGACATTAGCCATAGAACTGTGTCAGATAATCCACCGCACCGGACTGACCCAAGAAAGCATAGAAGCTTTGCTGCTCGCAGCTGACGTATTGAAACTTGTGATTGTCGGGGCCAGGGAGCAACTGCATGCCAATATGCAGGCTAAGATAAAAGGTAGGTGGTTTACTTGTCGCGGAAATGGCTAAAATAATAATAATAACAACATATTGATAGGAGTGACAAGCAGTTTTTTTTTATCTGATGATAAGTGTTGTAAAATCATCATTACCATAACATATGTAAAACTTTCTCAAAAGTGTTAAAATATCTCTCAGATCCTCATAATTTTTAGGTTTGCAGAATAAAGCCTTTTCACAAAATAAGCCTAATATAACTTACTTGAAATATAATCTATGAATCCTTTAATAAAATTGTTCCAACAGAACTCGCTCCAAACGAAGCTACCAACGGGTTTGTGATCCCGCAATCACTTCTCGAAGTGGTTCATACCCTCGGCGAAGGCGGTCCTACTGGAGACCTTCCCCCAGGGAAATCCTTAGTGTTCGCCTGCCTGGAAGTCTGTCTGTGCCTTCTGGTGCGAAGACTGCCGGCCCTCAGTCCACTGAAGCAAGAGGGAAAAGTGGGTGTCATTGGAACGCCCAAAGGTCTCGGCGTTCACGGAGACACGTTGCTCGTGAAGAGTTTGGCTGCCATGTCTGAGTTGCCATCGCTTACTAGTCCTCAAGGTAAGGAAATTTGCTTTTCATATTGTGGATTTGATTAAATGAATATGTGTGATTCAGGGTTTTCATAGCATCAGCACTGCTCTACCCTTGGATATCGTAAAAGTTGAGTAAAATAATGAAATAAGAGACCATCCGTTATGTATTGATAATTTGTTCCAGGTGCCTTGTCTTTACTGCCAACAATATTATTCCTCGCAACTGAAGTGTTGAAAGAGTGCAAAGGGGACGCGACACTGGCAGAGGCAGGCATCCTGCTGCTACAGCGCGTGGCGGAGTGCAAGACCGCGCGCGTTCACGAGCACACGCGCGCGCAACACGCGCAGCTGCTGCAGAGCGCGCTGGGCAAACTGGTGGAGAGAGTCAAGAGCGGTGAGTGCTCTATTTAAATTCAAACCCACCTTGTACAGCTTGGAAAGAAAGAGTTTGTAAAAATTGAAAGGGTATATGTATCGTGAAATGTGTAAATCTACCCATGAAACTGAACAACTGTCCCTAAGGAACATAGGTCGAAAAACGAAAATAAATATTTGACCTTCCATACAAAATGCATCAGCTGATAGCGCATTTAGTATGGGAAGACAAATCTTTTTTATCGTATTTTGACCTATGTTCCTTCGGGAAAGTTGTTCACTTTCATAGGTAGATCATACATTTCATTATGCATATGTCATAGGATGATTTGATAATTCGAATCTTCGCAAAAATCCTAGGGATTTTGCGAAAACGCGGATAATTAGACATAGGACACAAAAACACAGAAAAATCTTATTGGAGAAAGTCAGTTTTTTGCGAAAAAACTCGTAACATTTAATATGCTCAACTCTGATTGGCTAAATTTTTCTTGCTGAGTAAGATGGTACGAGTTGGCTCTTACAGCGCCGAATATTCTTTGTATGAACGAGATATACCGCACAGCAATCCACCCCACCCAATCAACCCTATTGATTATTATTTCTCATGTATTGAACTATCCATTTCCTTCAGACGAGCCGGACCAGCGCATAGAGCCGGTAGTGGGGGCGCGCGGTATGGCGGTGGTGCTGAACCGCGCCGCCCCCGCCGCGCCGCTGCACTACCCCTGCATCAACCACTTCCGACAGTGCCTCGAGACCAGGGATAATGAGGTCAGTTCCTTCCTATCATCATCAGCTCATATACGTCTCCACTGAGCGGAACTGGTTTTCTCAACATGTTTTCCTTCACCGTGGAAGCAGCGAATAAACGTACATATTAAATTCGGAAACCCAACAACACATTGCTACGTTATGGGATTCGAACCACCACAGCGGCCCTAACCGCTAATCATCAGGCTCGTTGATTTCATCCCTAACATGTTCAGACCGGTGCTGTCAAAGCTATGTCATTTCATTTTTGTCGAGGCAATTTTTTGGAGTACAATACAAATGGCGTTTGTGAACTTGCACGCGAGCAGATCAAATGAAAGGCTTAATTCTAGACTCGCTTGTATTTAATAGTACTTAATTTCTTTATTACTCTGTCCTAGGTGTTTGCATCGTGCTGTTCAGTGCTCCGCAGCGTGTGGTCGTCAGCCGCTTCTCCCGAATGCGTGTCGTGGTGGGCTCGTGCCTTAGCCGGGCGCGTGGTCGGGCGCGCGGCGGCTGCTAGCAAACCCGTCGATATGGCGCACACTAAGGCGGCCATTGCTGCGCTCAACGCCTTAGACGAGCTTGTGAATGCCGCACCTGAGCCTGCCCGTAAGTATTGTACTTATTGTTTGTTTGAAATATCAGTCTCTTCCATTGTATAATATTTTGATCGCTCATAAAGCTCCTTTACCATGTTATGTCTTTCCCATAATGTATATATTAAATGTTTATGTACATACTTACAGTTCCATGACATTTCTTTGTAGATAGTTTCTGTTCTACACTCGACACTGGCAGAAGTGTCCCCAAATCTGGGTTGACGATTGCCAAAAACCAAAAAACAAAAAAAAAATATTGTACTTACCCAATATTTGATAAGTTGTACAGGGTGTGAGGGATACTTTCCTGTTGATAGGTCGAAAAAAGTGACCAACTTTCACAAGGAAATACTTTCAGGAAAATTACAATTACTTCCATTTACAAATTGTCTGATCGAGGTCAATGTTTTCATTTCCTGAAATAATTTTCTGGTGAAAGTTGTTCATTTTTCGCTGACTGAGCAACCCCCAACAGTTTGCGGGAAGCTGTCCCTTACTCATGATATATCTGCCTCCGTGGTCTGAGTTTGAGCACCGACTAGGTTTGATTTGCTTGGGATACCTTTTTACTGTGTTTAAAGGTCTGGAGATTGCTTCTAAATATACTTGGTCTTGAGAAATGTTTAGAAACACAGTGTTTTCACAACAACTTATTTTGTATACTTGCAAATATTGTATTGATTGTCAACTTTTTGTTACGCTGCACCATAGGGAATGGTTACACATATTTAAGAGTAAAAGGTAAGTAAGTTTGCGAACACATATACCTTCGTGCATTGTGTATCATTCATATTGTAATGTGTATTAATGTATTATTCACATCAATAGTAATATTTCATGTTAGTTCCTTTTCTATCCTATTGACTTTCTTTTATGTACGTAATTATACTTGAGGTTTATTAGAAGTTACCATCATCAACATGCTGATACACAAAACCAGCAATATCCTGGTGCTAACAACCAACTTTCCCCAAGAAACATAGTAGAAAAATTAAGATGATCACTGGATTCAGCTACAATGGGAAGTCACAAGAGTCTTTGTTTCTTTTTGTATGTTCTTCGGAAAACCTTGTTATAATGCAACCAGGCATGTCAGCTCTGTATCCTGTAAGACATTCTGACATTCTGACAGTCGTAAGATGCATAGCTAGGCCGTAGCAGTTCTCCCACTACAGCCATACATGTTTCAGGTATCCAACTGCTCTGGATGCTGGTGCCTATAGTGATCTCGTACTTGCGCGAGAGCGGTGAGCTGCAACGCGCGCCGGCGCACGTGCGCGCGCTCCACGAATTCGGCCTGCAGTGGCTCACCAAGGTCGGGCCCAGACACCCACAGGTATGTTACTCCTTCATTATATTGTCTCTTCTTTACTGTTAAGGAGGGAAGTACTCTAAATCGGGCTAAACACGGTCCGGCATTTCACTTTGTTATGATAGTTAATAGTTGAATTTTCAATAAATTTATGTATGGTTAGCTTCTCTAAAATATAGAGAACAACTAGATTCATAGATTTAACCTAAAAATACTATGATTACACCAGGAAATCATCAGAAATATCATGAAAAACTGGCGTCTCATTGCCGAATTTCAACAATTGTGACATTTCTATGAGCTTAGAAACAGCAAATGTTAATCAAATTCACCGTATAATTATGAAGAACATCATAATCAACTCTGTTTTTCAATACTTTTTGTGTACATTGAGATATATGCAAAAATATATGAAATCGGCTTGAAACAGCCCCATGCTAGAAAAGGACAGAGCGCGCATTCTGTCATTGGTTTGAAAGGGACAGTTGCCGCGAGCACATAGACCCTTAACAAGTCGTAATGTTTTCGCCCTGTGTTTCGCAACGGTGATCTAAGATCTAAATCACGCGCATACTGTAAGCAATATGCTGACCTAAACCTATTACTGTAGCTTTACACACAGCATTTTATTCTTTCTAACTTTTCGAACTATGAATTTATGACAATATTTGAACTTGTTAGACGCTTACCCTGTATGGTTAGGAAATCCTTTACGAGAAAAGTGCCTCAAATTAGTTACAATTTTTTACACAATTGGGTACTTGACTGGGTAGCTTAAAAAATTCAAAACGTTTATACTTAAAACTAATGGCTAAAAATATTGTGTATTTCATTCATCATAAAAAAAAATGCACATTTAGATTTTAATAATCGAATTAAAAGTATATAAGTTATTGATTTGATTAGTCAATATTTACTAAAATGTGACGTCATAATTTACTATTTTCATACAAAAAAGCGTTCTTGACATTTTATAAAATGTTGCTGATTTGACTAGTTGGAATGTAGCCAATTATAATTTGGTTTAACTTAGCCGTTATTTGTGTCTTACTTATATAGAATTGAATTCAAATAATAAGTTTACGTATGGAGATGGCATTTTCGAAAGGTAAGCCGCTAGGAATCGGCATGTATGGAGCCTTCGCCACTGTTAGGGATGTATATTATGTGTATATACTGTAGTATATGATGTATCTCATAGAGGTCCATGTATTTTCAATTATCCCTTACGTGGTATGCAGAGCGTCATCATCAGATTGTACCAATACACTGGTAAACTAGGCCTCTCTGATCTGGTGATGGAAAGCTGGTTAATACATAGTATTAAAAAAACTTACACACCCGTTTTTTCCAGGAATTCAAAACAATGATGTCGCAATCAGCAGAACTCCGGAACAAACTGGAGAACGCTCTGAAGGCGAGCCAGGCGTCCAACCGCCCTAGCCGAGTTCAACGACCCGTGTTCGACCCGCGCCCCGCCCGCCCTACCATTCAGCTCAAGACTGACTTCAGTGACTTCAGATAAACGTTACCTCGTTGATTTATGTTTGCTTTCCTATCAGAAATGTCATTTAAGTACAAAACGGACTGTCATTCTCAATCTTGAGATCTTTATAATAATACGAGTCTAAAAGTTCCATTAGAATATTGGATTATCTCAATACGAAGAAAAAGCAACATATAAGTTTTTATATTTTCGCGGTGGTTCACTACAATAGGCGTGACGACTGGGTGGAAAAAAATCAAAACGTTTACACCAAAAACCTATGGCTAAAATACTGTGGACCTCACTCATCATTTTCAAAAAATACGCATCTTGATTTAATAATCCTGTTGTTTTTGAAAATATAGAAGTTATTGATTTGAGTAGTTAATGGGCTCGATTCTAGACGCCACCGGCTTAAGCTAAAATTAAAATCCATCTGTCATTATCAGAATAATAAAATTGAAAAAGGACAGGACATTCATACTCTATGGTTTTTTTTTTTACCCTTTATCAGCAATATTTTGGTGCGCCTTTTCACGTTTCTCCAGTATTTTATCGTTATCTGTACATTTTCTCCGCCACTTTATAAAATGGCGGATAAAAGTGACAGATAACGCATTAAATCACAGACTATAAATAAAAAATAGGGAAAAATAGATCTCCTGTCCTTTTTTATTTTTTATAGTCTGAAAGTGACAGATAGATTTGAATTTTAGCGAGTCATCTCTATCTTCCTATACACTTTCTTCCATCTATGTTTCATTTATCTAGTGCGAATCTTCCGAAGTTTGCTGAAGCGATTGATTGTTGAAACATGAGACCATGCACTTGAGCAAAGAAGTGATAATGATGTTTTATGTATCAGATGCAATATATACTTAGATGTTTAAATTGTGATAATGTTTAAACTATCAGAGGGTTTTATGGTCATTTTAAATGAAGTGTTATTATTTAAAGAATTTGTTTTATTATATAGAAAAAAGAAAATAGCCATTTTTTGGGACGGTGTGCCGGTCTTACCCTGTATAATGAAGTATGCCGGACTTCCCCACATTGACCTTACTTTAAATGACCATATTACTATAGCATTTTTCTAACGTAACAAAGTAAAAAAAAAGTTGATTAAAACAGTGCCTTTTAAACGCAGTTAGAGATTCCCTCTAGAATTACAGAAGTAGCACCTGGTTTACCCAAGTGCATGGTTGAAATGCATTGCGAGTTAGCTAGCTACTTAGATATATCGAATAAGATGTATGTGTGTGAACATTTAGTGAGAGGCCTAACAGACAACACTTTACGATCACGTTTTTTATATATTGTTAATAAATATTAAGATTTGATGTTTCTAAAGTACCCAGGCATATTAAGCTCATTTTCGTACGCATATGTAGTAATAGCTAGTATTTTCATAGTAAAAATTCGAACTCATAGAAAATTTAACTACCTCTTAAAATATAACGAAAAATTTAATAGAAACGTATAACAGAAATATTTAAAGTGCACTTTTAATAATTATTAACTGTTTATAGCTAAATATATTTATTCTGTATAAAATCAGGCGTATCATTTTGGTAGTTTTGCATTTAGATTATTGTTATCTTAGATATGAAGCAGTATCCAATTGTGTATAAAAACAGCGGGCTGATGGGCCCAATAGACGTTATGTTCAGGCTAAAATGCTTTATCTCTAAAACTATTAGGTCTACAGAGACTATTTTAATATCATATTGTAGAAAATTCAACCTACTTTTAAAACGTATTAGGTAGGTATTAGCGAAAACTAGTTCGGTAAGGTTACAAAGTAAAGGTAAGGGACAGTGTAAGAGGAACTCAGTAGGTACGTCAACGAAACTGAATAAACGCCAGGAAAAAAAAGCTTTCCCATATAAAATAACCACCTCGAGTAGACAATTTGTATAGCAAGGCCAATTTCTTTAACATTTTCTGAAAGAATTTCTAGGTAAAAGTTTTTCAGTTTCGTTGACTGAGCAACTGCGGTACGCTGTCTTTTACTTTTTTTTACAAATTTTTTGCTAAAGATACATTTTACATAATGTAACATTGATAACCATTTCAAGCAATATCCAACCCATACCCAATGTAATTAAGTAATAAATCTTTAGTGGTTTAGATAATTATTTGTTTAGATTATTTCTAATAATGTAAAAAAATTATACCTAATCTACTAAAGCCTCAGAATAATAACTTCCTAAAAAAGCTAGAGACTAGATCGTACTTAACTTGATAAATGCCCCCATAGTAACGTGTCACATATGTAATGTGGCTATTTTTTTACTGAGCTTGTAAACACAACGTAAAAATTAATTGTCGTATTACAAATAATGGCATAGCATACGTTTATATTTCCATTTTATATGGTAAAAATTAGAAGTACGCTCCGTTTACTGCGGGCTGTGGCCAGCCATAGGTCGTGCGCTACGTTTTTAGGAATAAAACTGAATACATTCACAAATGGGTCACGTCAAAGTTTTGATGTTATATTAAGCAGTTAAAGGCGTTTTGACCTCTGATTAAGAAATGTTGAATGCATTAGAGTTTACCTGTATATACTGGGTGTAAAAAAATATCTGACCAAACTTTAGGATGTGAACTTATCCATGAAACTGAAAATATAGGTCGAAACATGAAAAACAATGGTTGTCGCATAGATATTGTGTCAGCAGCGGCTCGAATAATTATGTAGAGGAGGTCTAAGTTTTTCTCATATTTCGACTTGTTTCTTGGGGAAAGTTGTTCAGTGTTATGAGTAGCACCCAAAGATAATTTTGTTACACCGCATATGCAATAGACAAAGTGAGATCAAATAGCAATAAAAACGAATTTTAAATAGGTAATCAAGTTATACACCTATTTGTAGTTACAAAAATACATGTTCGATTAAAGAATTTGAATTAAGTATGATCATGACCAGCTTGGAAAACGCTACTTTGTTTTCTGTCTAGGGACTTGTATCAGTAAGAATAGTACAATTGTGTACTGAGGGGAGTAACCAACGAGGGTGTTACTTAATTGTCTCGTAATTCCAACACTCGAGTTGGAAATCGCTCGTTCTTCCGAGTATACATAGTGTTTTATACTCAACCTGTTAGGAAAGTACATTTTAGTTCTTTTTTAAAAACAAAAAACAAATATGCGGACGGCAAAATTATATGGTATTAACTAGTTAACTTTCTCCCATGCTTATATGTTTTTTTTAAATTCTTACCTCTAGAAACAGGCGAAATAAGAAAAATATCACGAAGCCTCGAAGTCCATAAAATGGTACTGGCCAGTTGCCTTTTCTAAGCAGTAACTTAAGACTTGGCAGTATGTGCTTTGTTTTGTTTGCTTCTTATATTTTCAACTAAAAAAAATAAGGTAAAATCAACATGTACGCGCGAATTTTCTTTTTCGTTGTCTGATTTAAATAACTTATTTTCCTCAGAGAAGGAAGGCCTTTGGCCAGCAGTAGGACACTTTAGGCTAATGTAAAAATAATAGCTACTATAGATCTTTACAGGTCGCAGTGGCTGTTGGGCTGAATAGACCAACCCTTTCCTTCCTAAATCATAAATCAATATAAAAATAAGGACGTCCACTTGGCTTAGGCCCGTGACGTCTGAAATACCGGTTTTCAAAAAGCCGAGATGAAATAGCCATAAAAACATAAATAATACTAATTACTACACCCTCGTTGGGAATCTGTCATGTTCTCCTCTCGATGCACAATATTCATTGACTTTTTCCTCCCGCTAAAGCAGGGGAGAAAGTAAATACCATTTATTTTTTCTATCCGCATATTTGTTCGATAGGAGGGAATCACGTACTGTGTTTTGAAGAAAAAACTAATGTACTCTCCGAATAGATGTTAGTATAAAATAAGCTTGTAGGTCATGTATTCATGATAAATTTAGTTGATCGTACCGAACGAAATTATAATACAAACTTGGTAACCAAATTGTTCTGCATCCTTTGTAATATAAACCAAGTCTAGACTATATAATAAAAATTGTAGCAATTTATGCTTTTAGACACTGCCCAAAATTAAAATATCAAAATATATTCTCTTATTTTTAAATTATTTATAGATTATAGAAACTTAACTTATTAAGTGTAGTCCTGTCACTTTCCATCTCGAGCGAACAGAAATGGATGGCAGTATAGACGGACTTATTACAAACCTGTCACATAGATCGAATGCACGAAACGAAACGCAGTTAGACCCGTATTTACAAACAACACTTGAGACTGACAGCTAGTTTGAATTCATATCAATTCAGTATATAATCGTCTGTCAAATCCATACTTAATACTGCTCTCAATCTTGAGATCACTTTATAAATACGAGCCTTAAGTCGGGACCCTTTCACATCACGTAACTGTCCATAGATTAGAAGTGACAGATTTAAAGTCCGTGTATACTGCCATCCTTTTCGGTTCGCTCAAGATGGAAAGTGACGGGTATGCTTTTATTTTAGTTGAATCTGGTTTACGCCAAATCATAGCCATTAGCTTGTAGATTTTTAACAAATCATGTATAAAAATATTTACCTTAATATGTGCCTACTATTAGTATATTGAGCTTTGATCTAATAAAGGACCTAAATTAAAATGCGATGTTTTTGTTAAATGAAACTATAATATTATAATTTTTTAAGGGGTTTATTTATTTTGTCTCATCAAACGAAATATTCAGACATGCAATAAATTATCTTATGTATGGTTAATTGATTAACTACTGAAACTACATCACGACATAAAGTACATCAATAATACCATGGTATGGTGATACATTGATATTCCGAGTGAATGAATTAATATTGAATCTATCGAACAAACATCAAACGCCCAGATTAAAATGTTAAATACAATATACTATTATACTATTAATGCAAATAAACAGAAAAGTAGTACAATTGGCGGCTTTATTGCTAATGTAGCAGTATCATCCAGGCAACCAGGCAGTAGGATACAGCGGATTAAATAAATTGATTTGAATGTTTATCCGCGTAAATATTATAAAAATTGGTAATGAAGTGTACTTGATTGTTCTCTTTTCTATATCATACTGAATATACTCAGAATGAATATATTGAAGCTAAATCGAAAATCCAATTAATATGGTTAAATTTAGTTGGCATGCCTTTCATAAACATTTTATGTGGAATGTAAACGACATTTTGTTATTGGACGTACTTGTTTGTAAGTAAACTTGGATTTCATTTATTTTATTACAGTAAACTTAGAAAGTCCATAAAAATACTTCTGTAACTTCATGCGACAGGTTGTAAAAAGTACATAAATCTAAAGAATTGTATACTTAACACAGATACAATAGATACGCTTATTTCTAAAGCTTTGACACATTTATAAACCATTAAGATTGGTTACACGTAAAACACGTAGAATGTAGATGCACAACATTGATAATCTTATAATTATTTCATGCTATAACTGAAGAAGAATGTTACGTAACTTAACTGGTACAAGAATACTTAGTAAAGTAGAAACTTGAAAATAACCAGTACATAAGTATGACATAAAATAGTAGATTTTATTACGTGGGAGTAAAATAATATTTTTAAGGCGAGGGCGCTTTTTTGAATCCAGAGCGAAGTGAGGGATTCTAGAGTAGAATCCCGAGCGTAGCGAGGGATTCTAAAGTAGAATCCTGAACGTAGCGAGGGATTCAAAGTACGTCGCCCGAGCCAAAAATATTTTTGCTCCCGAGTGATACACTCTACTTTTCATCCCCATCTATGAGAAAAAAAGGCGCCTAACTAACACATGCAGCTGTAAATATTATAGAATAAGAATGTTATAGGTACTTTCACTGCTAGAAGAATATTTCAATAATTCGTAAAAAGAGTCGAAAACACGGGCTCCCTATAAAACCTTGCTGCCTACGTGCCGTAGTTCGTGCATTTTCAATTTGTTTCTTTTTTTATTAATCAGCCGTCGCGCAGTCTAACCAGCCAGTGTTTATTCATACCATAATTTTTATTCGACATCTAACTATTTTGTTTTCGTTCCGCGTCATGCCAAATCAAGAAAAAAAATAAAGATGTTCCAAATTCAAAAAGTGCGATTAAAAGTTCTTTTAATCGCACTTATTTTCATAAAGAGGATTAAAATCTCATTTTTACCCGGCTGGGGCAGTCTCTAGCAAAGAGTAGAGTAAAAGTACCTATGTCGCTTAGAAGCATCAACTTTAGGCGCACTTATATGCGATTAAAGTCGTAGTTTTTGAATAGATGGGGATGAAAAGTAGAGTGTATCACTCGGGAGCAAAAATATTTTTGGCTCGGGCGACGTACTTTGAATCCCTCGCTACGTTCAGGATTCTACTTTAGAATCCCTCGCTACGCTCGGGATTCTACTCTAGAATCCCTCACTTCGCTCTGGATTCAAAAAAGCGCCCTCGCCTTAAAAATATTATTTTACTCCCACGTAATAAAATCTACTATTTTATGTCATACTTATGTACTGGTTATTTTCAAGTTTCTACTTTACTAAGTATTCTTGTACCAGTTAAGTTACGTAACATTCTTCTTCAGTTATAGCATGAAATAATTATAAGATTATCAATGTTGTGCATCTACATTCTACGTGTTTTACGTGTAACCAATCTTAATGGTTTATAAATGTGTCAAAGCTTTAGAAATAAGCGTATCTATTGTATCTGTGTTAAGTATACAATTCTTTAGATTTATGTACTTTTTACAACCTGTCGCATGAAGTTACAGAAGTATTTTTATGGACTTTCTAAGTTTACTGTAATAAAATAAATGAAATCCAAGTTTACTTACAAACAAGTACGTCCAATAACAAAATGTCGTTTACATTCCACATAAAATGTTTATGAAAGGCATGCCAACTAAATTTAACCATATTAATTGGATTTTCGATTTAGCTTCAATATATTCATTCTGAGTATATTCAGTATGATATAGAAAAGAGAACAATCAAGTACACTTCATTACCAATTTTTATAATATTTACGCGGATAAACATTCAAATCAATTTATTTAATCCGCTGTATCCTACTGCCTGGTTGCCTGGATGATACTGCTACATTAGCAATAAAGCCGCCAATTGTACTACTTTTCTGTTTATTTGCATTAATAGTATAATAGTATATTGTATTTAACATTTTAATCTGGGCGTTTGATGTTTGTTCGATAGATTCAATATTAATTCATTCACTCGGAATATCAATGTATCACCATACCATGGTATTATTGATGTACTTTATGTCGTGATGTAGTTTCAGTAGTTAATCAATTAACCATACATAAGATAATTTATTGCATGTCTGAATATTTCGTTTGATGAGACAAAATAAATAAACCCCTTAAAAAATTATAATATTATAGTTTCATTTAACAAAAACATCGCATTTTAATTTAGGTCCTTTATTAGATCAAAGCTCAATATACTAATAGTAGGCACATATTAAGGTAAATATTTTTATACATGATTTGTTAAAAATCTACAAGCTAATGG